>JBBPBX010016116.1:0-23270 GCA_038048925.1 Garcialebias charrua | reverse complement strand
TATGTTACAGTTTTTCAGCCTATCGCGGTGGTGTTTGGAACATAACCTCTGTGATAATCGAGGGACTACTTGTACCTTCTGTCAGTCCATCAGCACATGTTGTGAGTGCAATAACTTGGAACATTTAGGGAGGTAATAATTTCTGTTTTGGTGTGCCACTACATCGAGGCGTAAGAAATGTTCCTTTTAAACAATGGGTTGCCATGTCAAAATCCAAGATGGCTACCACAAGAATAAATATAAAGCTTGTGAGCTGAATAATTTGAATAATAAGTAATGCACTGACTTTCATTTTGGTGTGTGGCGGCATCTAGACATAAAAAAAGATCAATATCTAATTGTTGCCACATAAAAACCCTAAATGAAGTTTTTTAAAATAATTTTATTGTGCAACAAAAGGATTTCTCAGGAAGACAGGGCCTCCATTAATTTTAAAGATGTCTGCCTGGTAGGCTAATGACAGCTTTTTTTCTCCAAGATTTTTTTTTAGTTAATTATGTCCTCTAATTGTGAATCTATGAGCCCCCTGTTAGGACACAGTGAGCCGCCTGAGCAAAGGTTAAGTGTGTGTACAGCAGAGAGAGTTAAAGCAGGCTGGAACACTTGGCACAGCTTTGTGCCTGGGGGAGTACAGTGATGAAGAGCCAAATTACTCTTTTCTCACGTTGATGAATATGAATCTAACAGCGCTGACAGCTACTCAAGCCTCAGACTGAGCTAATGATGAGGATGATGCTCTTGGCTGTATCCTAGCATTTCCAATTTGCTTGAAATATTTAAGGATTGTAAAATACAGGTGCAACAAAGGGCTCAGGAGAGTGAAACACTTGACATCCCTTGAATGAAACTTTCATGATGTGAGTAAAAGAAGGAGAAGTATTGCATCTGTAGCTACGCACTCTGGTGGCTCAGTGTGTGTTTGTAAGTCCGTCGGACACTTGGCGTATTAAACTTTCATGGCCGCTCAGCTTGAACTGGTTCTTTCCCCTCATAGCGAATGAATAACTGCAGTGTGTGCGTGTGTATGGGTGCGTTCAGGCACGTAAGGAAGAGCAGGGAAGGGTGGGCGGGCGCAGTTCGTTTGTTAGAGCCTGTGTGTGCACAGTGCAGAGGGGCAGTGTGTGTTGTGTGCATGTGCGATGAATATTTGATGTGCTGCTCAGTATTCATGAGGGAGAAGGATAGAGAGGAGCAGAGAAAGAGCAGGAGACAGAGAGTTGGTGGAAACAGGGATGAAGGGGGATGTAAATCACTCCACAACAACATATGGTTTCTGTGACCACAGCACTGTCCTTTAATGGGATTATGTCTTTTTGCACATTGTAGTCATCTCAGCTCCAACAGCAACATAACAGAAGAAGAGGTTTCCAAGTTATCTGTGAGCTCCTGACTTGGGCAACGTGCAAATTTATCACTTTAAATCAAGTGTGGAAAAACGGGGACCGATAAGGACATTGTAATTAAATAACTTTGGAAACGTATTAAATTAATGATGGCTAAGCATGATCTGCTTACTGAATCATTCAGTTTCATTATGCAACGCTGAAGTGGAGGCTCCTGATGTGAATGTTAAAGAGCGGGTGGAAATATCAAGAACGAGCAGATCAAACATTTGTCCAATGACACATTTCATTATGCAACGCTGAAGTGGAGGCTCCTGATGTGAATGTTAAAGAGCGGGTGGAAATATCAAGAACGAGCAGATCAAACATTTGTCCAATGACACATTTCTGCATCGTTTAAAAATACATACATACATCTATCCATTATCGTTACCTGCTTCTTTCTTTTTAGGTAAAATATATTGAAAAATAAGAGTAAGTAAATTGTTTTCAAATTGAAAATAAAAGTCAAAGAGGATTCAAATCTTTGGCAATGGAATGCAAGAAGTAAATATGTCCATCCAAAGTCTCCTTGTTAAAACAAACATGATTCTGTGCAGAATATTTAAACCACATCTAACTTCTCCAAGACCTCTCCTGTAATTTTTATCAACCACAGCTAAAGGTGACGCAATAAAGTTTTTCACCGTGTGTGTGTGTGTGTGTGTGTATGCATTTGTGTATCCATTGTGGGCAACACATTCCTTCAGGGAATGCAAGGTCTCTAATAAAGTGTTCTCAATCAATGATTCTAAATTTTATTTAGCTTTTTTTAACTAATGTTCAGCTCTTACACTTGACCATTACAGCATATTGTGCAGTGTGTACTTTAAAATGAGGAAACTAGACAAGTGGAGGACAAAAGAAGAGGATTCTGGCATATAAAATAGATATAAATATATTTCCAGATAATGAACAGTGTCTCAAAGTAACATCTTTTAAAATTGCAACAAAAAAAAGAAAGAGTTGACAAAAGTCCTGAAAGATGCATCAACCTCGATGAGCCTCTGCCAAGTCCTCAGCTAACTATTTTCTGTCCATCAAACTCTTAGATGTTTTTTTTATATAACATAAAGTAAAATGACCAGATTGTGTCTTTGTGACAGTTTACTGATAACAAAGAGCTTAAAGAGCCAATTTACATTTGATCCCTCGTAGACTTGTGCGTTGATACAACACTGGTTCACCCCTTGAGTTTTGCAGTATTTTGAGGTCAGTAATTTTTAAAAAATCTTAAGAAAAAACAAACTCTGAGAATGATCAGCTGCATGGACCAAAGTTAAGTGGAAAAGCAGACAAAACCTAAAAAAATAATTAAAAAAATAAAAAACTTTGAAAGACCAACAAAAACCTGAAAACTATTGATCAAAGGCATTGTTAAAGACTACAGTACAAGAATGTTTGAGCTAAATCAGATATTTTGCTCAGTACATCTGCAGATTCAGAGAACCAGATGTGTGACAGATCATTAAGGGTTTCATGCACCACTTTCATTAATCATTCAGAGAGGGATAGATCTTTTCACTTTTCACCCCAATTTACATTTGAACATTATTCTCTCTTTTTTTGCTCTAACTGGAGTGAGGGTCTCACATTGCATCACCAGTCTACATCTGATTATGCTTTCAAAAACACACATTACTCCAAACAGTCAAACTCTACCACACAGACTGTTTGCACAAATATTTAAAAGTACATGTGTTCTTGGTAATGACCTGCTTGTGACTCCATATTATCTGGGGTTAAATGCCATCTTCTTGGTCTAACCTTCATAAGTAAATGCTTTCTGTCACATTCATTTAAACATAAAAGTAGTCATTTGACACTGAAGAGCATCTACTATGATTATTAAAGTGGTATATTTATGCAAACCCAGGTTTTTATACATTTTAGTTACTGTATATGCTGCTTGTTGTAGAATTTTTGGTAAAAGTTTTGGGATGTTTTCTACACACTGCTCAATTCATGAGACCAGTTTGGACTTCCTTAAACTGAAATGGGAAATGGACCTGGAAAAATTCATATTGGAGTTGTTGCGGTTCAAAAGTTGAAGGGAAGCTCTGAAACGAATGTGCAAGTTTTAGGCAGGTTTATTGTACATTATAAGAATAAACCTTACAGCGACCAACAGACCTCTCACCGAGCACAAGTCCACACACACACATCTTCGAAGGCGGACCACGGTTTTATACCTCTAGATGACGTCATCGCCTCGTGGGACCAATCCTGGAACCGAACCGCCTTGGAACCGCCCTAGAACTTCCCCTACTCTGTGAGTGATCCGCCTCTCAGCCAACAAGCTATCAGCTCTGTATGTCAATCATCAAATGTTGGGTGTGTTGCATGTGCAGGCGTGTAACTGAAAAACTCTTCCCTATTGGAAATAAAGCCCGAGAGAAAAACGTTCTGCCTAGTGTCACATTTCACATTATAAGGCAGAATTAAGTGAATACAAATAATGGAGCATAGTGGGTGTAATGTAATACTGATAGAAATATATTTCAGAGTCAATCTGGAGAAAGCTCATGAAGAACATTTACTCATCCTCAATCTGTCATACATGCTGTAGTCCAATTCAAGGTAGTGCACAGGCTGCACAGGTCCAAAGACAAGTTGTCCAAGATCAAAGCCGACCTGGACCCTGCATGTAATCATTGTAAACAAACCAGCTACACTCCTGCATAGATTCTGGACCTGGCCCAAAATTTCAGACCTTTTTGCAATCTATTTCTGACACCTTCTCTGGGATATGTGGAAAAACTGTAGATCCACCAACACTCATCTCACTGTTCGGGGTGGTCCCTGTGGAAACGCCCTTCAACAAGTGTGAGAAGGATGTGATTGCTTTTGGCTCTCTTCTGGCCAGAATACTTGTTTTGTGCAAGTGGAAAGACCCACACACCCCAGCATATGCACAGTGGATGAGAGAAGTGATGTATCACATCCATCTAGAAAAAAAAAATCAGATATACCCTGAAGGGTTCTGTTCAAAGATTTTGGGACCCTTGGCAGCCCTTTATCTTGTATGTGGTGTAGTGGTAATGGCAGTCGTCTCCCGATCGGAAAGTTGGCGGTTCGACTCCCGGGACCCGCACCATGTGTCGTTGTGTCCTTGGGCAAGACACTTAACCCTGAGTTGCTCCCGGTAGGACTGGAAAGCACCTTGCATGGTAGTCTGCCGCCACCGGTTTATGAATGTGTGTAGCATTCAATATATGTGTAGCACTTTGAGATTTTCAGTAATGAAAAGTGCGTTATAAATTGAATTAATTATTATTATTATTATTATTGTCAATGCTTGTTTAGTGTATTTGTGTGTGTGTGTGTGTGTGTATGTGTGACTGATCCGGTATGGGAGGGGAGGGGTGGGAGAGTGTTTTGTTCTTATGGGAGGCTGTCACCATCTCACTACAATTTCACCATAAGGGCAGCTGTGGCTGAGTGCTTAGAGCAGCCGTCCTCTAATACAAGAGTTGGGGGTTTGATTCCACCGACAGTCACATGCCGCAGTGTCCCTGGGCAAGGCACTGAACCCATCCTAGCCTCTGATGTGTGTCCCTTCAGTGTATGAATGTGATAAAGCACTGATTATTATGTGTACAGATCTGGTAGAGTGCTGTATGAATGGGTAAATTAGGGCACATATTGAAATATGAAGTGCTTTGAGTGTCTTAAGATAGAAAGGTGCTATACAAGTAGTCCATTTACCATTCTTTGTGTTCTACGTTTTGTTTGCATGTTAAAAAATATAAGAAAGACAAAAAAAAGTTTATGGATGTTTTTAATTATGGCTGAGAATGTTAACTCTGCCCATGAACCATATATTTGGATTATTAGACAGCTGAATGAGGAGATGGGTGAGGCTTCTACGTGTACCTGTAGTTCCAAGGACACTTCAGAGTGAGCTTGGCTGAACTGATAAGCATATAAAAACAAGCTTCACACGCTGCCTGAGGCAGATTCTTGTGACTGGGCTTCATATGTGTACTTCCTGTATACTGTATCTGTGTAACCTGCCCTGAAAATCTGTCCTTACAAATAAAAAATAAAAAACAGTTAAAAATCTTCTCCTGTCATTGAATGTGGCTCCTTTTGAGTAAGTTAAGAGATAATATTTTTCTTCAACACTGTTCTTTTGAACCACTTATTTCAATTCTAATAAGACACATTACTAAAAACCAAACATCTGTTGCCATACAAGAAAAAAAAAAAAACAGCATCTGGACAACGGTGTTTTACAAGGTTCCCCATATTTTATTCAGCTGCTGATCTTTACTTTGAGCTGACTTAAGCCTTTTTAGAGTTTCATCACGCAGAGACACTCTCTCACAAGAAGAATACAGATGTTCGCGTCCAAATGATCTTTTCAACAGTGAGTTTTGCAGCAAAAGACACTTTCTTTTGTTTCCAGACATCATTATTAGCATCAGAAGAGATTCTTTCAACCATCTCAGAGCTTGTTTTTAAACACGATTTGCTTTTAATAAGGTGAATCGTGTACCTTCATGAGAAAATTGCACTTTGCTGTCAGGTTCATCATGTAAATTTGAAATAATAAGTCACAAAAGTTTTCTCCTGCATTTATCCTTTCAGTTTTGAACATGTAATGAACACACTCTGCTTAGACGTCTGTTTTAAAGGTTTTCTCATTAAAATCTTTGACATCATGTTTTTGCTGCTGAAGCGTCAGTCAACATCAAGTTAAAAAAAAAACCTGGTTATGAAAAACTCAAAATAAACCCGTATCCACAAAAGATACAAAATTTGTCTAAGGTTGTTTTTCATAGAAAATTCAGTTAAGGCTGAGACTGTGTGCAGTAAGGAAACGTTTTCAAGAAAGACAGAATTTCATCATTACATCAGTGCTTTTTGTCATAACAAAACATCTACAAATTAGAAATTGGCCTGCATAAAAGGTGTGGTATGAAAAAAAGCTTTATAATAATAATGTCACATTTGTCATCTGTGTATGTTTCCATACAAGACGAAATTAGTCTCTGCATTTAACCCAACCACCACCAGGTTTATTTCTGCCACAGTACATTCAACACAACAAAAGAGCAAAAACACTCCTTTCTAAAATAACGTGCAGTGTTTGGACGCTACTTGCAGAAATGTGAGGACAGATAAAACGCAGATAAATGTTCATGTTTTTGTTGCTGTTGAAAATGTACATATTTCTTAAAAATAGTCACCCAGTTTTGTCTTTATGGCATATAATAGTTTTAAACCTCATAATTCTTTTTTTGTTCACTTCGTTTTTGTAAGGTCTTTATAAAACACTAAATTACCTTTAGTTCTTGCCAGAGAGAGTGAGATGGAGTGTTTCAACTAGAAGTTCTGCATCATGTCTCAGAGCATTTACAGGTAATGTGAGGCCATTTGAGTTAAAAGTAAAGCTGAGGTGGAAGTGTAGCTTGTACCTGCACAACATTTCCCAGTAGTTGACGAATAATCAACAAGTGGTGACTTGGAATGAAGAAGTGGGAATGTAAAGTGTCTGGGTTAAATGCCAGATCTAACTCCATTGTGAAATTATTTAAAATATGAGACAAAAAATCATTTTCATCATCATTAACAACTGTTTGTTAGCTGAAGGAAATGTGCAAATGAATTACAGAGACCAGTGGGTAATTTTAAAACACTTACAAGAAACTATTTATTGCATAATAAAAGGAAATATGATCCACCATGTAAAAAAAATAAAATAAATCTACAGTCTACATCTCAAGTGTGTGATTGTTGGACTGAAAACTCCACTGAGGCTTGAAGGGTTCCCTGATATGTAAGTGTAAGCATTTGCTATTAAACAATTCCAACTTCTGGGTTGTAAGCATATATACTGAAAATGGAAAATCTTTACAGTTTAGCCTGCTAACATCAGTTAGCACTGAGTGAAAACCTTCAGTCAACTGGGCTGCGTGATGTAAAACAGCAATTGTGACGTTATTTTTGAATAATGCAATGTTGACAAGAGTTGTGATAAACCCATATTTACCTCACTCATCAGTAATAGCATAAAAGTGTGGCATTTGAAACATGACAGTATGATTCCAGACCTTTCTGATACTATTTTAATTTTCCAAATATTGTAACTTATCAATACATCTTGCAGTCCTGCTGAGAAGAACATCTGTTTTGACTTCTGTCTGCACTTAATCTTGAGGCGATATACTGAATAATTTTCACAATATTTTATTCAAAACCACATATGTCAACCTCAAAGCAGCACAAAATGAAATATAAGAGGGGAAAAAAAGTTTGTAGGTTTCAGCTTTTGTACTTGTGCACAGCTTTGTGCTTCTTCATATACCGTACTTTCTGCTGTACGTCGCACCGCCGTTTAAGTTGCATCAGTCCAAAAATGTCTAATAAAGTGGAAAATACATAAATAAGTCGCTTCACCATATAATTCACATATATTATCCATCACCAATGACGCATCCTGTTTGTTACGCGTCACCGCTGACCACACGGAAACATGGGCTGGTGTTGTGCCAAAAATCAATTGGCTGCCAAACGGTGGCCGCCGGATCGTGCAAAGGAGGACTTTAACAAGAATTTAACAAGATTAACACTTAAAAAATCAATTATTTGTTTGATCAGCATTATAGTGAATGTGTGTCTCAGTTTAACTTTTCCTTAATAAATGCACTTTAATGGTCAAATCAGCTGCATTTTGCCTCGGCGGCGTGGCGTAATGCAGCTGATTTGCGGTTTGCTCCAGGAGTTCCGGAGTGAGACGAAGGTGCCTTATGGCAAGCCAAGTGTCTCATTTATAGCCACTTTTACCTATTAATGAGATGTTTGTGCTGCTGTTTGGAGTAATGTTTTCTATGATATTAATGCTTAGTGTATTTTTAGTTGATGTTTTTCTTAGTTCATATCTTAGATGTTATTACTGTTTTTCTTTTACTTTTTATTGTTGGATGTAACTGGGACCCTGTGTACATAATCTCGTTTCATCACATGTACCACATGTGGTGCGAATGACAATAAATATTCTCTGACTGACTCTGAGATACTTGGCTTGCCATAATGCTTGAGGGCCCTCTATTGGCTGTGAATGGTAATGTTTAATATTTTTCATGTCAGAATGAATTAAATTGTCAGATCTCAGTTAAAAGTTGGGTTATGAATATGGGGGGAAAAGTATTTTAGTCACTTTGGTGTGTAAGTCGCAGGACTTGCAAATTTATGCAAAAAGGTGTGACTTGTATGGCAAAAAGTATGTGAGTTTAATTTCAGTCTTTTAAGATCCGCTCCTGTTTGCATATACTGACAAATGTGATTTTCTAAGAAAACCACCATCAAATTAAGGTTATAATGCATTTAAAGGAGATTAAAGATACAGAAAGTGACTCTGACTTAGCCGCTCACACTTACAGGATCAAGAAGCTGTTCTAGATTCAACCTCCAAAACATTTAACAGCCTCCTAAAGAGTTGTGCTTTAATGTAACTGCAGTAAGAGTCACGCTGCCTGCCCTGCTGCTGTCTGATTTCATTATGCAAACAGGGAAAAAAAGAGACTACAGTCATTACAGGAACTGTTCACAAAGTTTGCCTGAGCAAGAATGTTACTTTAAATTGAACAGAAACTCTGCCAGTGCTTCTTGGAACTAACAGCTTTCCAGTTTTGCGCGAGCAGCAAATATTCAGATGTGTTTAATCCTTTGTAAGTTTTCAGTTCTATTCAGTTGTTTGTTTTCCATTTCTTGCCTAATTTCCCATATCACAATTAATGGTGTAAAAAATATTGAGTTTTTTTTCTTCTACTTAACAAAAATGATAACGATGTGCAATTTTTCTTCCTTAAAGATTCAACTTTCTCTGTCAGAATTTAGACACCTGGGAATTACAAACCTAATTTTTCGTGCTCACATCTTTAAATAAAAGACGTATTTCTCTTTGACACATTAAGTAGCATTTAAAGCTGAATCAAATGCTCTGATACAGATACTGAACTCTGATTCCGGAGATGCTGGTGCATTTCCCCTATGATGCACTTTATTTTAAAGTTTTAAATCAACCAGACTGTTTATGAGACCAACGTCATTCCAGTTTAGCTCTTACAGACTACTTACTGTACTTTACAGCAGCAGGAGTCTTGGGAAACTCTGGCAGCTGCTGTGTAGTTGACTTTATTGAGTTTTTGGCACAACAGACCACATCAGGCTCAGACAGCAGAACCGACAAGCCGAGAAACAAAGGGAAACAAAACAAATAAACTGCCGCAACTCCAATATTTCTTTGTGAATGCTTCTTTTTATGTACAAATATTTGTACCTGTGTATGTGTGTGTCTCTGTTTGTATATGTGTATGTGCCTGTGTGGGAACACTGCACATCAGAAAGGTCTGAGGTGAAGCAGTCCTCATGTAATGTCAACATAAGATCTCTGTAGCTAAATCTAACTTTCTTGATTATGAAAGTAAAATAAATAAATAAATAAATAAACAAATAAACAAACAAACAAACAAACGTTTATGTTGTTTGTGGTTTGAAAAAATTAAAATTTCCAAAATTTGTACCCTGGTTACTGATTCAAGTTCAAATATTTTTATTGTCATTCGCATCCCACGATACATGAGGTGGAAGGAAATTGTGCACACAAGGTCCAAGTTACACTCAAAAATAGTAAAAAAGTATAAAAAAGAAACAGTTGTAGTGGAACACCCTTGTCTCTGAAAATTGTAGTTGAAACATCTTTTCTTTGAGGCCTTTAAGAGAAGAGTGGGCATTATTTGATTACATTAGTATTGAATCAAAGATCACAAATCACTTCACTAAGACGCTTTTACTTTGTGCTAATTCAAATATATCATCTGTCATGTTATGATCATGTGTTATTCGTATGAGCAGTGTTATTATTCTTGAATAAGCTGAATGCTCATTGTTATTCTTTAATAAGCTGGTATATTCATCAATGTCAGTCAAAGGACTCTGTCTAAAGTTGAATGATATGTCAGACTGAACTTATCAGTTTTGTTTAGAAATGAGGAACAGTTTAATCAAGTTAAATCATTTAACTGGCGTCTCAATTCTGTCCACTTTTGAAACTATCTTTCTCTGTTCTTCAAAACAATTCTTCCTGACTTTCACTTGACGTCAACTAATCTCATCCCATTCCCTGATTGACCCAACCAATCGGGAAGAACCGAGTACTCTGACGTTACACTCTCTTTAAAAGTTCCATTTCCTGTTTCTTCCCCGGTTCTACTGGAGAAGTGGAAGATGAACCTTTCTCCTAACGACTGTATGAACGCTGGTCATTGAGTAAAAGACCTCGTCATCAGTTAAGGGCTCATAGCATGCCTGCTTTAAGTCCGCCTGGAGCTTTAAAGCTCCAAGCTTTGAATGAATTTTCCTCTCAAGGAATATTTTATCTTGAAAACTAAAACCGGAACCAGTTGCCACTACCTCGTTTCAGTTGATGTGGACTCAACGAGACGCTGAGAATGAACGAGCTGGAAGCCTGCAAAAACGTAGCCGGATGGACGATCTGTGCATGTTTCAGGTTGGCCCACTTTGCATGAGCTGGGGACCGAGAATCTTCGCAAAAGGTAAAAAGTCGATCTTCATCAGCGACCGGAGTCTAGCGGATGCCGAACGAAGAGTGTGCTGTTTCTGGTTAAACACTTCAAAATAATACCCCTCCTCATCTTCCTTCCATTCTTTCTCCTCTGTAAACTTCTTCCTTATCCATTCTGCCAGTAACCTTAAGTTAAACGTGCCTGCAGACATAAGTAAATATATCATCTTCTTACTTGTTTCTGTTGTTCACAATTAAATCAGCTGACGTGTAAATTATAGGAAAATCTGATCGATCAATCA
This sequence comes from Garcialebias charrua, assembly GCA_038048925.1. Classification (NCBI taxonomy): domain Eukaryota; kingdom Metazoa; phylum Chordata; class Actinopteri; order Cyprinodontiformes; family Rivulidae; genus Garcialebias; species Garcialebias charrua. The sequence continues at coordinate 12,054 of JBBPBX010016116.1, read as the reverse complement.
CTGTACATGTTTGATGTTAAATTTACGATTTGTTAATAAATAAGATTGCAATAAGATTTACCTGACTAAATAAAGGTCGAATGAATGAAAAATGATTCATCTCCTGGTGAGTCAAATATAAATTAACGTTTCATGCCTTTTACATCTCTCATTATCTGGTCACAAATTTATTGTTTAAATCCTTGAAAAAGAAGAGAATCCATGAATAACTATTCTCACCTTGAACAGTGTTGCATAAGTAATTAATTAAAGTAGAAGTGTGTCAGGTTAAACTGTCTCACGTTCTCTTACACAGTATACAAGGACCTAAGATATACACTAAGATATACATGAATATTTATGCTAAATGAAGTCTAAACGATACGCTAAAAGATTTATGATAAATGCTAAACACTAATAATGTAAAATAAAATGGTATATTTAACAGCAGCCAGAACATGAGTATGTAGTGAGCAAATGGGTATGAATGAATACAGCAGCATGAGATCAGCAGCATGGATAAGTCACATACCGCATTCGCCGTTGTATTATACGATCCGGTCTATAATACGCTTTGACCAATTATTGGAAATAAACCAGAAAAAAACGTACATAATACGCTTCAGTGTTTAATACGCATCTATTATGCGTCACCGCTACGCGACGCGTCAGCGCCTCATTTGCCCTGCTTAAATGGCGGCGACAGAAGCGAGCGAGTATGAAGAACTTCACAAGGAAACACGGTAAAAACTATTATTTCTTTGCGAGAAAAAATATATTTCTTAGCTGACTTTATAGCACACGGGCTCTTGAGCTTCACCAAATGTGAAATCAGCTGGTCTGAGCTGGATTAAAAAAAATAGTTCGCCGATTTGCATACAGTCGGTTCGGACGCTTTCTTTCTTTAAATTTAGCTAAATAAACGCTTAAAAAATAATATTTCTTAGCTGAATTTATAGCAAACGGTCTCCTGAGCTTAACCAAATGTGAAATCATCTGGTCTGAGCTGGATTTAAAAAAGTAGTTCGCCGATTTGCATGCATGCGGGTTGGACTTTTTCTTTCTTTAAATTTAGCTAAATAAACGCTTAAAAAATATATTTCTTAGCTGACTTTATAGCACACGGGCTCTTGAGCTTCACCAAATGTGAAATCAGCTGGATTTAAAAATCTGCGGTGTGGTTTATGAGTTACGGTATCTTGCTAACAAATACAGCGAACCTCACAGCTAAATGCAGCTACATCCAGAGCAGGGGGCGGGCAGCGACAGAGTCAGTCCGACCAGAGGAGGCTTTTTTCGGACACATGAGCAAGAAACGGTCTGGAAGTGGCCCTCCTCTTCCTCTTCGCTCTCTGAGTCCTCTGCTGCTGCCCATAGCGCCCATAGCGGCCGAAACTGGTACTGCACCATTTTTGCCCAAAATGAAAAACGGCGAATCAGAGCAAAATATGGGTCTAAAAATATGGGAAAAAATCCATAGATAATACGCTTCGGTGTATAATATGCAGGACATTCAAATGAGCAAAAAAACCGCGTATTATACACCGACGAATAAGGTACCAACAAATGTTTTTTTTCTTCATATTTGTAGGCTCAAAGTTTTCTTTCTCTTACCTTCATATTAATATCTCCTATCAATCTTAAACCATGGACAAACAAGAGGAGAAGGGGTTGACAAACTGAAACGGCTTTTTTGCAACTCCAATTGTAAAATACTGTGTCGCCCTGCTGTAGCTATTTTTATTTTTACATTGGTCTTAGATCTCAACTATACATTTCATCATAATTTCACCATAAGGGCAGCTGTGGCTGAGTGTTTAGAGCAGTCGTGCTCCATTGCAAGAGTTGGGGGTTTGATTCAACCAGCAGTCGTATGTCAGTGTCCCTGGGCAAGACACTGAACCCCTCATTGCCTCCGATGCATGAATGTGATAAAGCTCTGATTATTATTTGTAGAGATCTAGTAGAGCGCTGTATGAATGGGTGAATGAGGGTTGTCTTGTAAATCACTTTGAGTATCTTTATAAGATAGAAAGACACTATAAAGACATACAAGTCTAGTCCATTTACCATAATGTCAAACTTCCTGTCTGCAAAGTACGGAAGCCTAACAGGCCAACAAAGTAACCCAAACCAAGCTCTATTTAAACAAACATAAACATGTTTCAAAGTCAAATATTACACTCAAACTATATATTACTATAAATGGTGCTTACAATATTTTGTTGGTAAGCTATACAAAAGTATTGACAAGGTGCTACAACCACTTTGGCATTTTTCACCTGTCCTCATTTTTTCAAATAGGTATTTTGCATGAAATTTGTCCAACATTAGCTATTTACACTTCAGTACACAAAATGTGCACATTTGAATTCCATATAAATCCTTTTTTAGTTATCAGGTTTCTGCCTTACGTCGTGTAACGTGTTTAAGCTTTCAGAGCAAACTTGATGTGATTACACAACCTGAGCTTTGGACTCTTTTGTTGTTGTTTAATTAACTAATTTTGACCTGAAATCAATTTGGTTGGCTCCTGGAACTTGGCATTCGGACAAGTAAGTGTTTGACTCGCAGTACCACTCAGACTCCAAATAATGGCTGGCTTTTACACCCGGCCGTGCACCCACCCACATACAGAGTAAACAGACTGCTGGAGTGAAGTTGGCAACCTTGTCAATACAGGCAAAGAAAATGGACGTTTAATTGTAGAGCAATCAAGCCTGAGAGCTTAATGGGACTTTTATAGCTTTCAGCTGCTCACTCCCCTTTATCTCAGCCCGAGCTTTCCTTCTCTCTCTTGGTGTTCAGCTTTTATTTTTTTTCCCCGATTCAAAAATGCGTGTTCTTTGTTGTATCACAGCTTAAATGTATTTTTCACTTCTAGCTTTCCCCTCTTGACTTCCATTTCATTTGCTTTCCAAACCACATCAGTTAAAATCCAATTCCATGTTTGGCAACGAAAACATAATTTTCAGCCAATTACAGGTTGGCTTTAGTTTCTTGTTTATTTAGTCTCTTGTTTCAATTATTGTGTTTTTTTAAGCAAAACTTGCAGAACACAAAAACCTCTCATTGAAAAAAAGTGAACCAAACTAGGACTTTTGATTGGGAGGAAATGATTTTTTTGTGTGTTTCTGGCTGATAAATCCACCTCAAATGCTGACTGATGTTTCACATTTCTGAACTGCGCTGATTTCAATTTGAACAGGGTCAAACACAATTATAAAACCACAGATGTAACTTTATTCCATTGTCTTTATTTTTAAAGTCATTGATCAAATGGTGGGGTTTGTAAAAGAAAAATAAAAGCAGCTTGTTTGAAATAGTTGCTATCAACTCAGTTGAGCAAATTTGTTTTCAGTTGCTAGACTTGATTTTCAGTCAGTGCTATTTTTAGTCTGTTTCTATCTGCAGAGTGCAGATGAAAAAAAAAATTGGTGAGATGAGAATAAACATGGCTGAGCTTTTAGTAGAAGCAGGTTTTATTCCTGTTAACAAGTGGTGAGGATCCAAACAGAAAAATAAATGCCTGATTGCTGACCTGGAGAGAAACCGCAGCTGTTAGAAGGTTAATTGTTTGTGTGTGATGAATTCATGATCGAGCTCACTTTAACATGCCTCAGGCTTTTCTTCAAGCCTCTACCTACAACTAAATCTAAACGATGAATTCCAGACACTTCACAAACTGAAATCTGTAAATGTTTTTATGATATGACATGCCAGCATCAAGTTCTGTTGTTGCCAGTGATACATGTAGAAAGGATCAGATATGTTTGAAGTACTGTAATGTTAAAAAATATTATTTTAGGGCAGCTCTCGTAACTAAACAGAAAAGTGAACCTTTTACTGAAGATCAGGTCCAAACAGGACCAGAACTGTTTAAGTTTTAATTATTTTTCTTGCATATAATTTCCACAGTTTCATGACTAATTTTCATTCAAATCTCTCTCTCTTCTCTCTCTTCTCTCTCGCTCTCTCTCTCTCTATATATATATATATACATCCAAGAACAAATGTATGGGCCGCTTTTTGTAGAATACTGTAATAATTGTGAGTATATCTATATCTATATATATATACTATATATATATATATATATATATATATATATATATATATATATATATATATATATATATATATCTATCTCTCTCTATATATATATATACATCCAAGAACAAATGTATGGGCCGCTTTTTGTAGAATACTGTAATAATTGTGAGTATATCTATATCTATATCTATATCTATATATATATATATATATATAGGACTGAAGAGAGAGGACAGGAATATAAGGAGATGGGACATAGAGCAAAGAGGGAAGTAGCTAAGGCAAAGCAGAGGGCGTACAATGAGTTGTATGGGAGACTGGACACTAAAGAGGGCGAGAAGGACTTGTACCGATTGGCAAGACAGAGGGATCAGGCTGGAAAGGATGTGCAACAGGTTAGGCTTATTAAAGATGGGAATGGGAATGTTCTAACAAGTGAGGAGAGTGTGATGGGAAGATGGAAGGATTACTTTGAGGAGCTAATGAATGAAGAGAATGAAAGAGAAAGAAGAGTGGAGGTCATAGAAACTGTGGACCAGGAAGTGGGAAAGATTAGTGAGGGTGAAGTCCGGAAAGCTTTGAAAAGAATGAAGAAGGGGAAGGCAGTAGGACCTGATGACATACCAGTGGAGGTTTGGAAATGTCTTGGAGAGGTGGCAGTGAGGTTTTTGACTCAAATATTTAATGGAATATTTGAGGGTGAGAAAATGCCTAAAGAATGGAGAAGAAGTGTGCTGGTTCCCATTTTTAAGAACAAGGGTGATGTACAGAGTTGTAGCAACTACAGGGGAATTAAGTTGATGAGCCACACAATGAAGATCTGGGAGAGAGTTGTGGAAGCAAGACTTAGACAAGAGGTGACTATCTGTGAGCAGCAGTATGGTTTCATGCCAAGAAAGAGCACCACAGATGCCATCTTTGCTTTGAGGATGTTGATAGAGAAGTACAGAGAGGGTCAGAAAGAACTCCATTGTGTGTTTGTGGATTTAGAAAAAGCATATGACAGGGTGCCAAGAGAGGAGGTGTGGTATTGCATGAGGAAATCTGGAGTGGCAGAAAAGTATGTTAGACTGGTACAGGACATGTATGAAGACAGCAGGACAGTGGTGAGATGTGCTGTAGGAGTGACAGATAGCTTCAATGTGGAGGTGGGATTGCATCAAGGATCGGCTCTGAGCCCCTTCTTGTTTGCTCTGGTGATGGACCGACTAACAGATGAGGTCAGGCAGGAATCCCCATGGACTATGATGTTTGCAGATGACATTGTGATATGTGGTGAGAACAGGGAACAAGTGGAAGAGAACTTGGAGAGGTGGAGGTATGCACTTGAAAGAAGAGGAATGAAAGTCAGTCGTAGTAAGACAGAGTACATGTGTGTGAATGAGAGGGAGGCCAGTGGAACAGTGAGGCTACAAGGAGCAGAGGTCACAAAGGTGCAGGACTTCAAGTACTTGGGGTCCACTGTCCAGGAAAATGGGGAATGTGGTAAAGAGGTGAAGAAGAGAGTCCAGGCAGGATGGAGCGGATGGAGAAAAGTTTCAGGAGTGATTTGTGACAAAAAGGTGTCAGCAAAGGTCAAAGGAAAAGTTTACAAGACAGTGGTGAGACCAGCTATGTTGTATGGTCTGGAGACAGTGGCATTGACAAAAAGACAGGAGAAAGAACTGGAAGTAGCAGAAATGAAGATGCTGAGGTTCTCCTTAGGAGTGACAAGGATGGATAAGATCAGGAATTGTTATGGTCCCGGCTCAGGGACTGTGGAAAGAACCCATTTGCAGACAGGACTCAGGAGGCAAAGTACAAAAATAAATACTTTAATTGTTGAAACAGAAAAAAGGCTGACAATGGCAGCATAAACTTACATAACTCAGGGAACAGGACTAGGATGAACCCAAAACGATGACGAACCGACAAAGACAGAACTCACAGAGGAACTCCTATACACATAGGCAGGGCTTGGGAAAAAGGTGAAAATAATCAGACTAATTGGAGCACAACATCAGGAAGGACCAGAGTGAATACTTGGGGAAGTAATAAATAACAGACCAGGGCAGGGGAACTAACTAAAACATGTAACATGAATAACTAAACTGGGCTGAACAGGGAAGTAAACTAAACAGGAATTAACTAATCTGGAGCAGGACAGGGAAATAAACTAAACCTGAATTAACCAAAATGGAGCAGGGCTGGTTGAAAAGAAAACACAAGGAAAGTCCAGGAGAGGGAGCCAACCTCACAGTGGGAACAAAGAGCTGACTAAACAAACAGAACACAGAAACAAAAACAAAGCTTAGCAAGGCAAGACAAAGACACCAGACAACTGAGAGGAGACAAATAACTAAATTAAACTCAAGAGAAGGCTAAAAGAAACAAACAGACAGAAACACCAGACAATAGAAGACAGACCATGACAGAACCTCCCCCTCAAGGGGCGTTACCTGACGTCCCTCAAAGCTCAAACAGACAAAAAACACAGAACGGGCGGGAGGACGGGGGAAAACACAAGGACGGAGGGCCAGAACAAACTAAACAAAAACCAACAGGACTAGACCTGGGTAACGTTCAAAAACAAGAGAGTGGCCGGGCGGGCGGCTGACCGGGAGGCCGTCTATCACGCAGAAGCCGGTCAGGCGGACGACCCGGAGGCCGTCCATCACGCAGAAGTCGGTCAGGCGGACGACCGGGAGGTTGTCCAACACCAGGAGCCTTGGGAGCCACAACCGGCAACACAGGGACCAGAGGAACAGCAAACGGCGAAGACGAAACCCCAGGAGCCGCAGACAATGAAGGCGAGGCCACAGGAACCGCAGACGACAAAGGCGAGGCCATAGGAGCCGCAGACGACAAAGGCGAGGCCACAGGAGCCGCAGACGACAAAGGCGAGGCCACAGGAGCCGTAGACATCCAAGCCGAGACCTCGGGAGCCGCAGACGTCGAAGAGGAGACCTCGGGAGCCGCAGACGTCAAAAACGAGACCTCGGGAGCCGCAGACGTCGAAGACGAGACCTCGGGAGCCGCAGACGTCGAAGACGAGACCTCGGGATCCGCAGACGTCAAAGAATCCTCGGCTAAATCTTCGACGGAAGAACTAGGAGCCGATAAGCCAGGCGTCGACGAGCCAGCCTTAGCTGCAGGTGTCGAAGAGACCTCAGGACAACAGAAGATGTGAGGAAGGTCCTCCAGGACCCCCTCGGCACAGGAGACGTGAGGATGGTCCTCCAGGACCCCCTCGGCACAGGAGACATGAGGAAGGTCCTCCAGGACCCCCTCGGCACAGGAGACGTGAGGAAGGTCCTCTAGGACCCCCTCGGCACAGGAGACGTGAGGAAGGTCCTCCAGGACCCCCTTGGCACAGGAGACGTGAGGAAGGTCCTCCAGGACCCCCTCGGCACAGGAGAGGTGAGGAAGGTCCTCCAGGACTCCCTTGGCACAGGAGACGTGAGGAAGGTCCTCCAGGACCCCCTCGGCACAGGAGACAGGAGGGGCTCCCCCCTAGGAGGCACCCCCCAAAGACACAGGAGCCTCTGGAAAGCCTGTAGCTCCTGAGTTGCCTGTAGGTACTGGAAGGCCTGCAGGTACTGGACCTCCTGCTGCAGGTACTGGACCTCCTGCTGCAGGTACTGGACCTCCTGCTGCAGGTACTAGGTCTCCTGCTGCAGGTACTGGGCCTCCTGCTGCAGGTACTGGGTCTCTTGCTACAGGTACTGGGTCTCTTGCTACAGGTACTGGGTCTCCTGCTACAGGTACTAGGTCTCCTGCTGTAGGTACTAATTCTCTTGCTGCAGGTACTAGGTCTCCTGCTGCAGGTACTGGGTCTCCTGCTGCAGGTACTAGGTCTCCTGCTGCATGTACTGGGTCACCTACTGCAGGTACTGGGTCTCCTACTGCAGGTACTGGGTCTCCTGCTGCAGGTACTGGATCTCCTGCTGCAGGTACTGGGTCTCCTGCTGCAGGTACTGGGTCTCTTGCTACAGGTACTGGGTCTGAAACTTGTACCGTGGTGCTTGTCCTCATAGTCCTTATGAAAATCAAGATTTGTTGGTACTCAGGGAGTTGGGTCAGACCAGGTTGAGATAACAAGAACTCTTCTGCGAGGGAAAGCAAAAATTTAGAGCAGTCTGGGTTATTTTGAGCAGAGGTGATGAAATTAAGCAAAATTTGATTTATTGATATGTAGTCGTTGGTTTGGGGCTGAAACGTGTGCGACCCAGTCTCGCCGGACTGAGCATGAACAGCTGGGCGTGCCGGAGGTGTGGCGTTGAGCTCCGTCCTCACCGGAATCCTGGGAGGTGAGGCAACGGGGAACGCTCCCACAGCGACATTGGAGCTGGGCACAGGGGACTCAGTCTCGTTGGACTGAGCAAGACCAACTGCATGGACCGAAGGTGTAGTGGACCCTCTCCGGGTCTTCTGTTTTCCTCTCTTACGGCGACGTTGTGAGTGGACCACGGGGGCAAGCCAGAGTTCGTCCTCAGACTCTGTGTCCTCACCCGATGTCCACCCGGAGTAAGTCGGCACGGGAGCTATGGAAAAACTGGACCTGGACGTTGTGTGGCTACCTTTAGTCTTTCTACCTCGTCTCTCCTCCTGCAGCAGGAGAGGTGAAGGCAGAACCTCCACCTCCTGGCTGTGATCTGGCCATTCCAGGATGGGTACGGTCCAATAGGTGCCACATCTGACCATGGATCTCCTCATCTTGGAACGGACCTCAAAAAACAGGTGAGCAAAACACAAAAACAAAAAACTCAGGAGAACCTGTCTGCTGGGCTTAGTAACTGGTCGGTTTGTACTGTTAGGGTCCCGGCTCAGGGACTGTGGAAAGAACCCATTTGCAGACAGGACTCAGGAGGCAAAGTACAAAAATAAATACTTTAATTGTTGAAACAGAAAAAAGGCTGACAATGGCAGCATAAACTTACATAACTCAGGGAACAGGACTAGGATGAACCCAAAACGATGACAAACCGACAAAGACAGAACTCACAGAGGAACTTATATACACACACACCGTGTTTCCATCAAGGTTTCTAGCTGTGCATTTTGAAGTATCGCAGCAGAAAAGCTTAATGGAAACGGCAAAATGCGAAGTTACTTCCTCAAATTCGCCAAAAAGTTTATACGCTCGCTTGAGGTGGTTTTTGGGATCTTCGAAAATGAGCAGATGCGCAAAACGACAGATGGAAACAGATTTTCCGACTCAGTTCTGCCGTAGCGAACATTCACGTCACGTGACGTTCAGCTGTTTCCGCTCCGGACAACATGTAACATCGCTAAAACTAGTTGGCATGACAGAATAAATACAACTTGCCCGATAGCAACACGTACCTGAAATATTCTCTCCATTTTGACGAGATGTGTGGCCGGGTTCTGCTTTCAACCGCTACTTCCTGTTTACTGTAGACATGCGCAAGAAAAGAAAACACAAGGAAAGTCCAGGAGAGGGAGCCAACCTCACAGTGGGAACAAAGAGCTGACTAAACAAACAGAACACAGAAACAAAAACAAAGCTTAGCAGGGCAAGACAAAGACACCAGACAACTGAGAGGAGACAAATAACTAAATTAAACTCAAGAGAAGGCTAAAAGAAACAAACAGACAGAAACACCAGACACTAGAAGACAGACCATGACAGGAATGAGATAATCAGAGGTACAGCACATGTTGAACAACTGGGAGATAAAGTTAGGGAGGCCAGACTGAGATGGTTTGGACATGTCCAGAAGAGGGACAGTGGGTATATTGGTAGAAGGATGTTAGAAATGCAGCTGCCAGGAAAAAGACACAGAGGAAGGCCAAAGAGGAGATATATGGATGCAGTTAGAGAGGACATGAAGGTAGTTGGAGTGAGGACAGAGGATGCAGAGGACAGAGTGAGGTGGAGGAGGATGACTCGCTGTGGCGACCCCTGAAAAGGGAAAAGCCGAAAGAAGAAGAAGACAAAGAATATACAGGTAGTCCCCTACTTACGAACGAGTTCCGTTCCTACGTCCGTTCGTAACTCAAAATCGCCGTAAGTAAAAAAACACATACACACTGGCCGTCCCATATACACGTCCATGTACGGTACTGTACAGTTACCAAGCACTTTGCCTATCCTAACATAGTACCCTACATAATTATCAAAAAACACATACAGTACATTTGGAGCCATAATGAAGGAAAAAAAGAATTTCTTACTGGTAGCTGGTCAATTCTTCCTCCGTCTGTTAGCATGTTAGCTCGTTGCACGTCCGAGCTCTGTAGCTTCCTGCTGCTTCACGCGGTCCAAACTGTTTACAGTAAGGCCTGTTGTCATGTTAGCTCCATACATTTGGAGCCATAATGAACTTACTGGGAGCTGGTGAAGCCGTTCCTCCACATTTTAGCATGTTGTCTCGGGGTCCCACGAACATCCGAGGCCGCCAAGCGGTTCCTCCGCATTTTAGCATGTTAGCTCGGTGTCCCAGGAACATCCGAAGCCACAAGGCCGTTCCTCCGCCTGAGACGTCCACAGAGTTCAACGAGCGTTTCCAGCTCAGGTATCCGAGTGAGGCAACCTCTGATCGGACACACGGTCCATACAAAGCCGGCTGTCGAGGCCGGAGCTAACCAAAAACTGCCGGACACTGCCGAAAACTTGTCGGAAACTGCGTAAATCGGCTTCTAAATAATAATAATAATAATAATAATAATAATAATAATAAAATAATAATAATAATAATTTTTATAAAGCTTTTAAAACAACCACAGCTGCAACAAAGTGCTGTACACATAAAATCAAGAACATTTAAACACATAAAATAAGATTTTTCAATATTTTTTTTAATGAATAGAATAGAATATATCTTTATTGGCATATTTGCACCAAGGTACAAAGTTTTGCAATTGGCTGGCGCACCATCCGAAGAGGGACGTACGCACGGAAGCCGCAGCAGTAATTAAACCGCGCCGCCAACAATCAGATATGAAAAAGGAACATACAGTCGGGTAATCAGTGGTATTCAAAAAAGAATCTATCACAATTTGTCTTAGGACACTCCATGATAAAGTCTAAAAAACTCTACCAGCTTTAGCACGAATAAGACAAGACATGTTGCATTTCATGGCAAGCAGGGAGATTGTCCGTGAAAATCATTTCAGATAAGCACAGTCTGTAGATGGCATTCAGCTCGGCTCCATTCTGAAAGCACACAGAGACCTCTGGGGGGGGGCAACGAGTTCTCAACAGCTTTCACTCCAGGAGAAGATTGCAGACAGCCTTCTTTTTCCAAGGTTGCTCACAGTCCAGATTAGATTAGTTGCTTATTTATTTTCAGGCCAGGCTACAGTGTACTTTTGACTGCAGCCTTGAAGTCCAGGTGCTGTTCAGGTCCAAATCGCCGAATCATGTGAGGTTCCAAGCTACAAATCCCCGTCTGAGCCCTGATGGTTCGGTTGTAAACGAGTCCCAAAGCGCACCGCAGGTCCGCGGCTGTCCGCTACTACTCCCACCGTGCGGTTCAGCTCGTACAACAGCTGGCTTGTTGAGGTCATAGCCCGGATCAGAGAATCTTGTTGAGCAGGGAGTCTCGCCAGCGCGTTGATCGCCACGGCCGCCTCCCTCAGCTTCCAGTAGCAGAAACATCCGCCGATCCCAAAAACCAAAAAGCAGAGCAACTGCCACCAATATTCCAATAATCCACAAAACTTCAACGTCTTTGACAGAGAGAACGGTCAGACACATTGGCCACGAGTCCATAGTGTATCCCACCGCATGCGTGTCGAATGGGCAAGCCGCTTCTCCTGGTCCGGTGCGTTTCGTTCAAAAAAATTTATCAATAGAGGAAACAGCCCACGTAAATAAATCCATTCCAAATTGGTTCGAGTGAGCGCTGAAGAGTTAAAGACAAGACAAAATGCAAAAGCAGGGAGGAGGAAAACTTATGGGGGAGAGGAGCAAAAAGATGCGACCTGCTTCGCCGAATGAGATGCATGACGTAACCCCGAAACATCGTAAGTCGAGGCCGCCTTAAGTAGAGGACTACCTGTACTGTGTATATATAT
>JBBPBX010016115.1:36103-48587 GCA_038048925.1 Garcialebias charrua | reverse complement strand
TTGACCTTCATCCTGAGACGGATGAGAGAGGCCGCGCTGAAGAACATGTCATGTGTTTTGATAAGGCAGCAGCTTTACACACTCAAAACCCTCTCCTGGATGACTGTGCATACATAATCACGCTGTATCGATGAAAATTGGTGCAATGTTAATAAAATCTCTTGTATCTTGTATCTTGTATGTGAAGCCCGTACCTTAGGCAACTCCTGCAGAAGGGATCAGCCGAAAGAACACCAGCAACAATTCCAACCCCCTCTTTATTTTAGTCTGTTGAAGGTCACTTGAAGGAAGTTTCTGCTTCCCTTTCATGGCTATTTTGCAATGCTAAACGTTAAATATATAACATTTTGAACACAGCAACAAACAGCTCTTTGCTATGTAAAATAAGCCGATCTCAGAAGAATGTGAAATGAGCAGAAACCTCTTTGAAAAGCCTTTTTTTTTTGTATTGAGTTAAAGATAAATCGCTGACTCTTCTGTAACCATGCCAATATCAAGCAAACTTGCAGATATGTTGTAGTTTAGGCAGAAATTCTATTATGTTGAACGCAAAAATGCAAATACAACCTCTGGATGTTTCTGTCAATTGACAACCTTTGTTGAACGCAAAAATGCAAATACAACCTCTGGATGTTTCTGTCAATTGACAACCTTTGTTGGTTTCATACATCCAATTTAAACAAAGCAGAAGTGTCTGTCCCTTCTTCATTCAATAGTCTCTTATTTCAGTGCATTTCTGCAGAATCAGATTTGTAAAAGAAAATGATCGAGTGTTTTACTTTAAAGAAAAAAACAAAGAATGAGTGTGTATTGGCAAAGTTGTAGACATCTCATATCTTTACTAATGAACATTGTATGCATCCAAATGACATCAATTTCCAGGTAATCCGCCTTAATAAAGACTGACTTTATCGAAATATTTTTACACCACTTTGTGTAGCTCTTACTCGAAACAGCGTGCCGGATTAGGTACATTCAACCAACTTCAGACACAGATTTGCATGTTTCAGATTTTGCAAATCTGTTTGACTGTATAAGCATGGCATGCTGGAAGAGCTTTGTTAAGGTTGTATGAACTATGTTCTATATGTATAATCCTTTCAAGAAAGAGTTTAATGAGACCTGAATCAGCATCAGTTGACATTTTACCATATGTGTTGCATATGTGAAGGGGATGTGTCCCCCTCGCATTTAAAAAATATTAATTTGGACCACACACCCCACCCCACATTTACCATGAAATATTAGTTCACCAAGCATTGTTTCTATTTCTTTGTGAACAAATCTATTCCACTTGATTAACAGGAGAATACTCAAATCACTAAAAATTCACTCCGCGTTTTCCTGGTTACCAACAACATCTCACCACACTGCATTTAGTTTCCTCAAGATCGCTGCGGTACATTAGTAATGGCAGTTGTTGACTGGGGTGGGGGGGGGTGGCATTAGGATGCGTGACAGAAGCCGAGCGTGCTCTATTCACACAAGGAGAGCTGTTGGCCAGGCTACTTCTTGTTGTGCCGTGTTCACTAATGTAGGTTAACGTAGATGTTTAACAACCCGTTAAAATGTTAAAATGCACCAGAATGTAGGAAATGGGATCTATTTTAGTCAAAAATTTCTGGAGGAGAACTGTCACACCCCACCAACAGTGCCCCCCACCCCCAGATTACAAAAACTTTGGACGCCAATGCATTTTACATAATTCAGTAGTGTTTTTTTTTTTTTTTATTTATTTTAATTTATTCTTTCAAATTTAAAACAAAAGAAACAATTCCAAAGCATATGGAGAAAAAAAAACATTTAAAATGAAAGAAGCAGAAGAAGAATAAAAATTCTTATATCTGCCCCTTCTTAAAACAAAAATCTATTCAACAATCAATTCAAACAATGATTATCCATGAACAAAATTAATAACTCATAACAATTGCCGATTTATAGTACATTTGCAATTTTACATTTATATACATCTATTTAAGAATTTATTCTTAATCATTTTCTTAAATATAGACATTGACTTAGCTTTTTTGACATCATTTTCCAAACCATTCCATAAATCTATTCCATGTATTAAAGTAAACTGACCCTTTAAACTGGTTCTATACTGTGGTTTAACAAAAATGTCTGTTCCCTTAAGATTGTAACAACTTTTCCTTTTTACAAAATGCTTTTGAATATTGTCATCTTCTGCTTTCCTGTTTCTTCTTCTTCCTGGCTCTGTCCTTGATGCTGCATTTCTGTTTCCCCCTTATCCAACACACGCATTTGAAGAGTTTTATGAGGAACAATTGTAAAAGTGGACACCAGGTTGAGCTCCCAACAGCTTGCCTGCTCTCGACCTAGAAGTCTGTGAAACTGTCCAACAACATAAGCCTCCATCTAAACTTTAACACAGGCACAGGTGTGCACGCACACACACAACCACTGTCACACTGGTGTTGCAACCTCCATGCTTGACAGGAAAAGGAAATGGCTTTTCTCCATTTAGAGCGACACAAACAAGAGGTGCTGCCAGCTTATTTTAGATAGCAGTCTCCTTAAAGAGTCCCTTCATATATGAATATGGAGATGAGGGTCTAACGCAAGAGAGAATAAGGGAAACTTGAATAAGGGACAAGACCAGAAGCTGAAAAAGAGTTGGAGATTCTGTATCCTGCTAGTGCTTTTCCTCCCTACCCTGTGGCCCTTGGCTGGATTTACGTACTAGATTTAGCAGAGTGTCTGTGTGCAGCAAATGAGAAGGTATGTGTAGACACAAGGCCACCGGCGACAGGTCAGAAAGTAATCACTGACATGCACTTAGTTATAAGACAAAAACACAAGCCAGAAGCTAATCAGCAACTTTCTCTTCATCCAATTCCTCTTTCATGTAAGCCACCACCAACTTCTCTACCCTGTTAAACATATCAGCAATCACACACTCGCATAAGAAGCACATACACCTGTGAATCAACTAAGTGCATCTCATGCCTGGCTCCTTCTCATCCCTCTGTTCATCTTTCCACTCATTCAGTACCAAGCCACTATCCGTTGCACCTTCGATAAGCCTGTATGGCTTTCCTTCCCCCCTTCATTTATATGCATCTCTCCAGCAAAACAAACAGCCGTCAGTGTAGGGCAGATTGCATCTTCATATCACCACCTAGAAGCTATTACACAGCACATGAATTATGGATTTTTGTAAGTTTAAGAAGGTCAAAAGGGAACCGCAAAAGGCCATTCCCCGGGATTGTGGGAAATTATTGACAACAGTAAATTCAAGACTTCATGGTTATTGTTAAGGTTGTTAGAACTGCGGAAGTAATAATATATGCGAATTGACCTATAACCTCAGCAAAGTAAAATTGCATGCAGATGAGCCGAATTACATCATTGGTATTATCATGGATGCCTGCAGCAATGTCATCTTGATACGGTTACTGATCATTTCTGTAAGTAAGTATATAGAAGCTGTATAGACTACGCTTGCTGTACAAGCTACAATGCTTATTTCAACCATGCAGTAATGATTGCATCATGGAAAATGTTTTCATCAGTACAATATACAATATTTAAGGGAGACATATTGTGACTTTTATTTTTACAAGTTCACAACATTCCCTCGGGTTGGAATGTCTTGGAAACACAGCACAAGATCAGATAAGCACTGTCAAAATATTTTGCACTTTTGCTCAGATTCTGAGAATCTTTTCATCTACAGGTCATGGATAGATAATAATACTCTATTTTTTTTCCAGGAACAGTCTCGTCAAGAATTATGTGGGGAACTTGACTAGGTTGTTAAAACACAATATCACTGATAAAATGTTCAGTAAATGTAATGGCTAGCCGGATCATTTAATTCATCATTCACACCCACATAACTGTACGGAAGAGGATTAGGGCCATGGTGCATTTTTTCTTTTTATTCCTCAATTCTGAGAAAAAAAAAGTCAGAATTATGAGGAAAAAAAGTCAGATCCATCTATCCAATTCTGACTTTTTTCTCAGAATTAAGGGGAAAAATGTTTTGCACTATGGCCCTAATCCTCTCCCATATGCATATAACAGACTTCAATATTGTCTGCCATTTATTTTCTTAAATGGAGAAATTATTTTCTTTCCCACAGCAAATACAATAATTACTGAGCAACATGTTTTATATCTTTATTGTGGATTTTAGACACTGGTGGACACAGTTCCACCAATGCGCTAAAAGCCAATATTGGAACTTTTTTTTTTTTTTCCAGTTAGCGGAACTAAATTTAAACTTTTGTTAACTTTGCAAACCATTAACAGAAGTAACTTCTGCAAATTTTAGTTTCGCCAACTTAGTATCCGCTAACAGAATTCACAAGCTAGTTCCTGTCTGTTGTGGGCGTGTCTCAAAGAGTCCATTAAGCATGCCATTAGCTTACAGTACACGTAACAAGATGTTTCATCTGGAAGGAGACAAAGACGTGTGATGCAAACTAAGTTATAGTCATCTTAGCGATAAGTCATTTAGCAATAGCTTCCACTCAGTTTTTAAAAATCTGTTTAGCGTTAGCAAAGCTAACTTTTTGGTTAGCTGTGCCATCACTGGTTTTAAACTTTTAGGGACTTCAGACGCTAAACATGCTTAAACATATTTACCGTACTTTTCGGCGTAAAAGTCGCTTCTGTGTATAAGTCGCTTTGTCCAATTATTGGCAATAATTTTGAAAAATCCATAAATACGTCGCTTCGCCCTATAAGTCGCCTCTATTATGCGTCACTGCTACGCGACGCGTCAGCGCCTCATTTGCCCTGCTGAAAATGGCGGCCACAGAAGCGAGCCAGCAGGAAGGACTTTACAAGATTAACACGGTAAAAACAATTATTTGTTTGCTGAGAAAAAAATATTTCTTAGCTGACATTATAGCACAAGGGTTCCTGAGCTTAACCGTTCCTTAATCAATTCACGAAATGGTCAAATCTGCTGGATTATAAATTGTTTCGGTCTGACGTCTTCCAAACGGTTGCGTGCGCTACGAAAATAAATGATAAATAAATCAAATTTTATCTCAAATGTCTTATACAGGGCAACAGTTTGTAAATTAAACCCATATAATTGCACTCTGTAAGCCTAAAAAATATCCGTCGAGTGGTTTAAGAGCTGTTTATCTAAACAGTAGGTATCTGTTTACGCTAAAAGAGCGATTTTGTTTTTAGCTCTAAACATCTTCTGCAGCTAACAGTTTGTAAATGACCACCAAGTGATTACGCTCTGAAAGTTTCAAGAAAATCCGCGGTTATGAGTTATTAGGCAAATAGTATCCGTTTAGGTAGCTACTGCTAACAACATGCTAAAAGAGCGATTTTTTTTTAGCTCTAAACATCTTCTGCAGCTAACAGTTTGTAAATGACCACCAAATAATTACGCTCTGTAAGTTTCAATAAAATCTGCGGTGTGGTTTATGAGTTATCTTGATAAAAAAAAACACAGCTAATAGTACCCTGATGCATGCTCAAGCTGCTGTTCCACTCATTTTTCCACAGCTAATAGTAGTTACCTCCAGAGCAGGAGGTCGGGCAGCGACAGAGTCAGTCCGAGCAGAGGAGGCTTTTTCCGGACACATGAGCTAGAAACAGTCGGTGTACTCTCTGGAAGTGTCCCCCTAGCGGTACTGTACCATTTTTTTGCCAAAATGAAAAACGGTCATATCCGAGTCAAAAATTGGTCTAAAAATACGGGAAAAAATCCATAAATATGTCGCTTCGCCGTATTAAGTCGCAGGACATGCAAATTAGTTAAAAAAAACAGCGACTTACACGCCGAAAAGTACGGTAAGTACTTTTCTTTGTTTGTTTTAAGATTACATAAATGCATATACTTGGAAACTAATGTTAAAATACTATTTCAAAAGGTAGTTTAAAGAACAGCTTCTTGTTTGACTAAGTCTTTAAACACGATCAACATGCTCCTTTGACTTTCACGGAGTTGGAGTTCTTCCTTATTACGGACAGGTTGCTTCAAAGCACATGGGAGAAGTCTAGTTCCCTTTCAGTTCGGTCTCTCTGTGCAACATACTTGCTATGGGAATTGCGCCCCCGCGCAATTACCTGAAGGAATACATTCACGCCTTTTACGGCAGGGGGCGTCACCCCGCGCCAGAGGTACTGCCCTTTAGGTACTTACTCCAACTGTCTCTTTTTGCTCTTCACCTCGCAAAACCTGAACTACCTCTCTTCGCGGGACTTCTCTGCTGCTCCATCACTCAACAATAAGGTAAGCTCGCTCCCTGCACAGAGCGCACAGAGAATTTTTCCTTGCGTACTGCTAGCTTTCGCTAGTCCAGCACATTTCTATAACCTCAAAGTTTTTTTCTCTCCTCTCTCTACAGGTTGCTTCGCTCAACGGCGTTATAACTACGCCACAACCGCTACCCCGGCTAACATACCTAGCGGGCTAGCCAGCGAAAGCGACACGACAGAGGAGACACTTGAACAACGAAAAAAAAGGATTCTGGAAGGTCTCGCTCGCCTTATCTCGGACATGCCTCCGGAGAAGGGAAAGACAAAACTTCAAAGGAAAACCAGCGGGACGGCAAGCCCAACCTCGCGCGTCTATCCCAGCGGCTGTGGATTTTTCCTTGCAGCGACAGACACCCATGAGGCCTGTCCAGTCTGCCTGGGTATATTTCATGCAAGACAAGCTCTGGACGCGCCCGATTCTTGCCCACACTGCAGCCAGATGCTGGATGCGGTGCTTCGGCATCGGGTGGACCTCGTGGCTAAGGCCATGGGAAGCTCAGCTGGTCCACAGGACCCAGACACCACGGAGACCCTCACTCCGACCCCAGAGCTCGAACACATGGCTCTACACGACAGCACGCGCGTCGAATGGGGCGACAGCCCTGACCCGCTTGCTCCCATGGTGGACCTAACAGTCGAGTTCGACACCAGAGGCATGATGAATGAAGACGAGATCTCCATCTCAGCCTCGGGCGAATTTTCAGCGGAGGAACCAGAACTCGAAATCGAGGATCCGGGAGAGGACCTCCCCAGGACCCCGATACCTGCGCTCCCTGAAACGGACTTCTCCATCCCGGCCCTGTTCGACCTGTGCCACAGAGCAGCGGACGCGTTGAACATCCCCTGGCCGGAACCCCCGCCTCGCCAACAGGTCACGAGGCTGGCGGGGAACTATTTTTATTCAAAACAGCAGGCTGCAACGAGGCAAAGGATGCCCGTGTTCCCAGACTTCCTCACGGAACTAACCCGCACCTGGCCTCAGCCACGAGCGCCCATGCTCCTTCCTCTCTCACAATTCCTCGACGTGGAAGGCATGGATCAGGTGGGAATAGCCAACGCGCCTCAGATTGAGGACACACTGGCGTCCCACCTAGCTCCCAAGTCATCAGCAACAAAACAGACTCTCCCCAGCAAAGCTTGCAGAGCCTCAGCGTCACTTCTCGAGAAGTGCTACAGTGCTCAAGGACTCGTGGCGCATGCCATGAATGCGTCCGCGATGATGCAGGCTTACCTCGCAGAAAAACTCCAACAAATGCAGGAAACCTCGGATAAACAAGCTGCTGCCCAATTACTGGACGAAGCCTGCAGAGCAACAGACTTCGTTCTCCATAGGATGGGAACAGCTGCTGTGGCTCAGGGCAGAGGTATGGCAGAAGTGGTCATCGCGATCCGCCACCTGTGGATGACGTTGACGGATTTACCGGAGGGACAAAAGGTGCCTTTTCTCCACCACTCGATAGAAGCGGAGGGACTTTTTGGCCAGACTTTGGAGCGAATCCAAACCAAGCTGGACCAAAGGCGCAGGCAGGCTGAAGCCCTCAGGGTGGGCATTCCTCGTCGGAGTTTCGCCCCCCCCCAGAGAGCCTGCTGGAGGCAGACCTGCACAGCCGCGGCACCGCTCGACGACGCGTGCGCCACCGCAGAAGCGGACAGCATACGAGGAAGAACCTCGGCAGAGACCCCCGCCGAACCAACCTCGCTCCGAGCACGCATGGAGCAAAAATAGGTTTGTCCCACGCCAAGCGAGCAGGCATAGGGCCTCCTCGGCGAGCCGGGACACTCGTCAAAAACGTGCCTGATGAACCAGGCCCACGTTTACATTTTAGACGACCTCCCGCCCACGCGGTAACGGGAGTGTTCGCACCTTGTTCAGACTTTATTTGTAGCAAAGTACAAATGGCTGATAACTGTTGCATGCACAAACCATGTTCTCCCTGCTGTGAGTGACATCAAATCATGTATGTCGTTGCACGTAAGCACGAATAAAACTCATAAAACAGCACATCCCTGTTTTATTGACGATTAAAAAAAAACACACCAACACAAATAATGTCAACAGTACGGGCCTCTCTGGCCTGTCAGCCGTCATAAAGGGGGGGGGCACATCCCCCTCCCTCACGGCTCATGGGGTGCCAGCCTATTCAATAAGCCCCAGCAGGGTGCCTCAGGACCTGTCTCCAGAAGACAGACCCAGAGGCGTCTGTGAACAGACCCTACACCTTTCGCGGAGACAGGTGGGAAAGGGCACGTGTCCCAGCCCCCGCTCCATTATGAGCAAGGGGCCGGCTAATACACTAACCAGACGAACACGTGACAGGTTCGCACCACAGGAGAGCACGTCGGATGCCCCAAGGCAGACACAATTTTCACACCCTCAAAGCAATGGCTGTGATCACGTTACTGTGTGTGTAAAAGGATCGGAGTCGAACCAGAATTTTCCTCCTGATTTTGAAAGGAAACTGGGCTCCTTATCAACAAATTATCTTGAGTCTGCCGGTCACAAAGGACCATCCCCACGTTCACACGTTGCTGCTGCTCCTTTATTATTCATGAAGGACACGCAACGCTCGAGCGGTAGAAGAGCAGCACGTGATTTTCCTCACAAAGCTGCATCAAACTTGTTCCCACACAACAGTATCCCACTGGGTGGGACAACAATTGGAATCAGGAGATCTGCTCGTTTACAGAAGCAGCAACCCCTCAATCCAATAAATCCTGTTTTGGAGGGAAACAGTAGCTTTCCTGTCCCGACTCAATCTAATAAAATTAATAGACTCCATCTGTCTTCGAGGAGACTCGATCAGGGAAGTCTGTTAACACATCAACGTGGAGGCCCACTCCCCAACCTGGTTGACCCTCAAAGACTCACACAGGAAGTCGTAGCCCAGCTGTTTAGGCCAGGATCTGGAATTAATTCCAGCCTGTTAGCTGAAAAGGACAGGCTGATGGCTTCGGGCCTGCCTGAGAATGTGGTGATAACCATACAAAATGCCCGTGCCAGGTCAACACAGTCTCTGTACGCACAAAAGTGGTGCATCTTCGCTGGTGCTCAGAAAGAAATATAATTTCTTATGCTTGCGACCTGGCTCAACTACTAGCTAATTAAGAACGACCGTTTAAGAATGACGATAAACAAATCAGCTCCGTTCTCCAGAAGAGCTTCTTCCAACTGCGGCAGGTAGCTAAGCTCAAGCCGGTGCTGTCCAGACCTGATCTTGAGACACTAATCCATGCATTCATCACAACCCGCCTGGATTATTGTAATGCACTGTATGCTGGGATCAGTCAGGCCTCCTTCTCACGCCTTCAGCTTGTGCAAAATGCAGCAGCTCGGCTTTTAACCAGTACACGTAGGTTTGAGCACATTACACCTGTTCTCTCCTCCCTGCACTGGCTCCCCGTGCGAACTAGAGTCGACTTTAAAATCCTGTTGTTGACCTACAAATGCCTAAATGGCCTCGCTCCCCTCTACCTCTCTGAGCTGCTGGAACCATATGTTCCACTGCGGGCCCTGAGATCATCTGATCAGATGCTCTTGGCGGTCCCAAAAACACGACTGAAGCTCCGTGGAGACCGAGCATTTTCAGTCACCGGCCCCAAACTCTGGAACAACCTGCCCCTCAACATTAGACAGGCCTCCTCCCTTCACATGTTCAAATCCCTGCTAAAAACTCATCTGTTCTCTCTGGTGTTTCATACTGTGTGAGCTGACCTAGTGTAGTATATATATATATATTTTTTTTTTTACTGTGCTTTTTTACTGTGTTTTTCATTTTAATATTGTTCTTATACATTTTTATTTACTTTTACTGCTGTTAATATCATGATTGTTACTAGTGATGTGTGTTACGGTTCTGTACATTTTTAAACCTCTTTTATGTTGTGTGTGTGAAGCACCTTGATAACAGTTTATCTGTTTTAACTGTGCTATAGAAATAAAATTGACTTGACTTGACTACTAACTTTCCTTCAGGATTTACTGGAAAAGGGTCGTTCTTATTCAACTATTAAAGTGTTCCTCGCAGCTATATCTGCCTGTCACGAGGGCTGGGGACACAGAACTCCTGGAGCACATCCAATCATAATGAGATATATGAAAGGTGTGCTTCGAACCAAGCCACCCAGCAGGACCTTGACCCCTGGTTGGGATCTTGGTCTGGTCTTGGGGGCTCTTTGCGACCCACCATTTGAGCCTCTGAGCGAGATTAAGATAGATCTTCTATCTTATAAAACTGCTCTTCTCCTGGCTCTTTGCTCGGCGAAACGCGTGGGTGACCTCCATGCATTGTCTGTACACCCAATGTGTACCAGATTCGCCCCTGACGGGTCAAAGGTCACACTAAGGCCTAATCCCGCATACACTCCCAAGGTCTTGACTCTGAACCATAGGAGTCTGGACTTTGATCTCTCCTCCTTTCCACCTGCTCCTGTCCTCACTCAGGAACAGGAAAGGCTACAGGCTCTCTGCCCAGTGAGGGCTTTACGCACCTACATGCAGAGAACAGCCGAATGGAGGAAAACAAACCAACTGTTTGTCTGCTTTGCCGCACCTGCTACAGGAAAGGCCCTATCAAGACAGCGCCTCTCACATTGGGTGACGGAGGCCATTAAAAGGTCATACGGTAGCAAAGGTCAACAAGTGCCCCCTGGAGTCCATGCTCACTCAACCAGGGGCTTGGCCACTTCCTAGTCATTGTTCAAGGGCGTGTCAGTTGCAGACATTTGTGCTGCTGCGAACTGGAGCTATTTAAACACTTTTGCAAAGTACTACAGTTTGGATGTTACTGCGTGTGATGTCATTCAGGTTTTTCTTTCTAATACACAATAGAACGTAGCTTTGAGATACCTTCTGGTCAAGGGCAGGCGTTCACACTAACAGGCATTTTACTGAGCATTTTAAGAGTGTGAATGAATTACGTTCCCATCTGGTCAAGGGCAGGCGTTCACACTAACAGGCATTTTACTGAGCATTTCAAGGGCGTGAATGAATTACGTTCCCATAGCAAGTATGTTGCACCGCGAAACCGAACTGAAAAGGAACTGAAAGTTATGCACCATAACTCATGTTCCCTGAAGGAAGAGAACGAGGTGCAACATAGCTGGCCCTTTTCAATGCTGAAAGCTCGGTGAAGTGCAATTTTGGAGACAGTTGGAGGGGCGTCAGTCGCCTAAGTACCTAAAGGGCGGTACCTCTGGCGCGGGGTGATGCCCCCTGCCGTAAAAGGCGTGAATGTATTCCTTCAGGTAATCGCGCGGGGGCGCAATTCCCATAGCAAGTATGTTGCACCTCGTTCCCTTCCTTCAGGGAACATGAGTTATAATAAAAATAATAATAATACTACTTTATTTATAGAGCCCTTTAAAACAACCACAGCTGCAACAAAGTGCTGTACATAAAATCAAGAACATTTAAACACATAAAAATAAAACAGTTGTTAAAACATTAAGATCAATAAAAACAATAAAAACAGTGCAGAACAAAATCAGTCTGTGCTAAAAGCCAGTGAGTAAAAATGTGTTTTTAAAAGAGTTTTATGGTGCATAACTTTCAGTTTTTTTAATTATTGAATGCGCTGTGCAGAACAGTACTGTTGTACAGTAAATACTGTACAGGTATGTGTTTATAGATGAATGTGTGGTGTAATGTGTTAGCTAACTGCTTGTAAATAAAGTTCTGTGCATGTTTATGGAACAGTATGTACGCTTGTTCAGTCTCATGTCGATAAACGGGTGTGCGGCGCAGCGTTAGCATACATTTTCCGACTTACGGCAAAAATCCAGTTTTACGAACACCGCGTGTAATACGTTCCGACTTAAGTTAATTTTGTGTTACGATCGGTGCGTAGGAACGGAACTCGTTCGTAAGTCGGGGACTACCTGTATATAAATAAATTTAAATAAAAACAAACAAACAAATGTTTAGGTTACGTGTTCAGCTTTACTTTCTGTTTTTACATGATATTATTTTTCTACCTCCCTCCACCTTTTATGAAGCAGGGAGCTTGGAAAATTTCCTGTACAGACCTTGAATATGTTTCCACAGTCAAGTGTGGGCTTTCAGGCATTATTAATTGACTGATATTGAGTGTGCAAATGGATGTATCCTCAATGAGCAGAGCAATAACCAACGATCCACCTGGAGCTATAAAGAAAAACCACACTGGAACACTTCAGGAACTGGAGCATGGCAACTGGTATCTTGTAAACATACTGTAAATACTTAAGCTTG
>JBBPBX010016114.1:18288-48589 GCA_038048925.1 Garcialebias charrua | reverse complement strand
AGAGAGACATCAGCTAGTAATACACTAAGCCCTAATGTAGTAGAAAAACATCATTATAAACAGCAGCACGAACATGAGCAGATGGTAATGATCCACAGAGGTTGAGACGCGTGGATGAAGAAGGTCTTGGAGAAGACCAGAGTCAGGCCGTGGAAGGTCCGAATGGAAGAAGATGTCCCAGCGCTGAAGAGGTGTCTGGCAGCTGCTTAAATAAGTGAGTCAGTAGTCCTCCTCAGAATGGCAGCAGGTGTGGTGAGTTGAGTGATTGGCTGTGGAAGGAAGAGTGACAAACAGACAGAAAAACCAAGAATCCCACAGTGCCCCCCCTCAAGGATCGCCTCACGGCGATCGAAGCCGCTTGTCAGGGTGAGCCCTGAAGAAGGAGGTGATGAGACCCGGGTCCAGAATGCGGGACCTAGGGACCCAGGAGCGTTCCTCAGGACCGTAGCCCTCCCAATCCACCAGATACTGAACGCCTCGGCCCCGGCGTCTCACGTCCAGGAGACGGTTGACGGTGAAAGCAGGAGCGCCGTCAATCAGCCGGGGGGGAGGAGGAAGACCAGCCGTGGGTTGGAGAGGGCTGGTGGCTACAGGCTTGATGCGGGATACGTGGAAGGTCGGGTGTATCCTCATCGATGGTGGGAGTTGGAGTCTCACCGCCGACCTGTTGATCACCTTCACCACAGGGAAAGGACCTATAAACCTGGGCGAGAGTTTCCGAGGAGTGTCCTTCAAAGTGATGTCCTTGGTTGAGAGCCAAACCTTCTGGCCTATCCAGTAGTCGGGAGCCCTGGAGCGGTGTCTGTTAGCAAAACGTTCATTCTGCTCAAAAGTCCTTGCCAGAGCCGCCGTCGTCTGGCGCCAAACCCGACGGCAGCGTCTGATGTGGAGATGGATCGAGGGAACACCCACATCAGCCTCCTGCGAGGGAAAAAGAGGAGGAGAGAACCCCAAGGCCACCTCGAAAGGAGACCGTCCAGTGGCCGCCGAGGTCTGGGAATTGTGGGCGTATTCGATCCACGGAAGATGCTGGCTCCAGGAAGATGGGTTGGAATCGATCACACACCGCAGGATGGCCTCCAGATCCTGATTGCACCTCTCCATCTGTCCGTTGGATTGCGGGTGGTAACCCGAGGAGAGACTGACGTGTGCTCCAAGTGCTGCACAGAACCCCCTCCAGACCTGGGAGACGAACTGTGGGCCACGATCAGACACTATGTCCTGAGGTATTCCATGGAGGCGAAAAACGTGTTCCGTGACAACCTGCGCAGTCTCAAGAGCAGACGGAAGTTTAGGAAGTGGTATGAAATGTGCAGACTTGGAAAAACGATCAACAATAGTGCAAATGACAGTGTTACCATTGGAGACCGGGAGACCGGTGATGAAATCCAAGGCGATGTGGGACCAAGGACGGTTGGGGATCGAGAGAGGTAGGAGGAGACCAGCGGGGGGCTGGTTGTTGTGTTTGTTCCGGGCGCAGACAGGGCAGGCCAAGACAAACTCCTTAACGTCCTTCTGAAGAGTTGGCATGCGTCGGATGCCGGGGTGACATGAGAACCGGGCAATGTGGAGCCAGACCAGAACTTTGCTCACCATGGAGGCGGGAACGAACAATCTCCCAGAAGGACCCGAGCCAGGGTCAGGTTCAGTTCTTTGGGCCTCCAAGATGTCCTTCTCTATTGGCCAAGTCACAGCACCCACCGTGCAACAAGACGGGAGGATGTCGTCCGGAGTCTCGGGACCCTCGACCGAGGAAAATTGTCGAGAAAGGGCGTCTGGCTTGACGTTACGAGATCCTGGAATATAGGAAATCGAGAAATTAAATCGAGCAAAAAACAAAGACCACCTGGCCTGTCGGGCGTTGAGTCTCTTCGCTCCCTGAAGATAGGCCAGGTTCTTGTGGTCTGTCCAGACGATGAAGGGAAGTTCCGAACCCTCCAGCCAATGTCTCCATTCCTCCAAGGCCAGTTTAATGGCCAACAGTTCACGGTCACCCACGTCGTAGTTGGCCTCAGCAGAAGACAGGCGACGGGAGAAGAAGGCACATGGGTGGAGTTTCCCATCATCGGATGACCGTTGAGAAAGGACCGCCCCGACTCCGGCGTCAGAGGCGTCGACCTCAACGATGAACTGTTTTGAAACATCCGGATGAGATAAGATTGGAGCTGTGGAGAAAAGATGTTTTAAGGTAGAAAAAGCAGTGTCTGCTTCAGCAGTCCAGGCAAACTGTACACGGGTAGAGGTGAGTTGTGTGAGAGGGATGGCCACCTTGCTGTAGTTCTTAATAAAGCGTCTGTAAAAGTTGGCAAACCCCAGGAATCGCTGTAGCTGCTTCCTATTGGAGGGCACAGGCCAATCCACCACAGCTGTAGTCTTGTCCGGGTCAGACCTCACCTGTCCTCTCTCAAAGATGAATCCCAAGAAGGTGACAGAAGATTTGTGGAACTCACACTTTTCGGCTTTAACGAACAGCTGATTCTCCAATAATCGTTGAAGGACCGCTCCGACGTGTCGAGTATGTTGTGTCTCATCTTTGGAGTAGATCAAGATGTCATCTAGGTATACAAAAACAAAGACCTGAAGAAAATCATGTAGGACGTCGTTAACAAGAGCTTGGAAAACTGCCGGGGCGTTGGTCAACCCAAAGGGCATGACCAGGTATTCGAAATGTCCAAGAGGCGTTTTAAAAGCAGTTTTCCATTCGTCCCCCTTGCGAATACGGACCAGATGGTAAGCATTGCGAAGGTCAAGCTTTGTGAAGACAGTTGCACCTTGTAGCTGCTCATAAACAGATTTGATAAGAGGAAGTGGATATTTGTTTTTGATTGTGATCTGATTCAGACCCCGATAATCGATACACGGATGGAGGGTTTTGTCTTTCTTTGAGACAAAGAAAAAACCTGCCCCAAGTGGAGATGTAGATGGACGGATAATTCCAGATTTAAGAGACTCTTCAATATACTCTGTCATGGTTGCTTTCTCAGGCCCTGAGATGTTATATAATCTACTAGCAGGTAGTGGAGCACCAGCAAGTAAATCAATTGCGCAGTCGTAGAGTCTGTGACGAGGTAAGGATAATGCCTGTTGTTTGCTAAAAACCGGTGCCAGAGAGTGGTAAGTGGTAGGCACGTTGGTTAGGTCGATCTTTTCTTTTACCAATGGAGGAGGTGAACCGGGAGAGACTGCAGAATGGAGACATGTTAAAGAACACTCCTCCCCCCATCGTTCAATTCTGTTCTCTGTCCAGTTAATACATGGATTGTGGGTTTTTAAACAGGGGTATCCTAGTACGAGTTGAGATGTGGGCGAGTCAAAAACAAAAAACTCACCAGACTCCCTGTGATTTCCTGAGACAACAAATTTAATCTTTAATGTTTTCAAAGAGATGGACGAAATGTGTTGTCCCGTGATGGCGGTGACAGGAATGGATGGGTCCAAACTGGTTGTGGGAATCTGCAGTTTGTCTACTAGATCTCTGCTGATCAGGCTCTGTTCTGCACCAGAGTCGAGTAATGCCTGCATGGGATGATTAACAGAGTTCAAACAGAGAATCACAGGCAAGGTTAAATTTTTAGGAGAAAAAGAAGTTGTACCCACCAGTATCCCCTTACCTACTGGCGGGCGTTGGCTTTTAGCAGTAATCTGCATGTTTTTACTGCGTGTCCTTGTTTTCCACAATACATGCATGCATTGGCCTCAAGACGTCGCTGTCGCTCCTCAGGGGTGATTCGGGTCTTTCCGATTTGCATCGGCTCTGCCTCGGAAAAGGACTCGGAAGCTGAGAGGGCGGAACTTCCGGAAGCGAGAGACTCACGGGAGTTGAAGTCATCCTCGAGTTGGCTCTCTCGAACACGGTTGTCAACGCGGATGGCCAAGGCAATTACGTCGTCCAGGTCGGAAGGAATTTCCCCAGTAATTAGCTTATCTTTTATCTGGCGGTTTAAAGCTTTGATGAATGCGCTACGGAGTGCTTTACCTTCCCATCCGGACTCCTCAGCGAGGATGCGGAAGTGTATTGCAAACTTCGCCACCGTTTCCACTCCTTGGCGTAAGGTAAACAGTTTTTGGGCCGCTTCCTCCTGTTGGAGAGGGTGGTCAAACACCTGGAGAAAGTTCTTCAAAAACATGGAGTAAGACAAGCGGTCGACGGGACGTCGGCGGAGGAAGGCTTGTGCCCATTGGAGCGCCTCGCCCTTAAGTGCACTTATAATGTAAGTAATGCGAGCAAAGTCAGAGTCGTAGGTAATTGGAGCTCGTTTAAAAGCCAACTCGCATTGGAGAATGAAGCCGCCACATTTTCGTGTGTTACCTTCAAAAAACTCCGAAGGACGAACGTCTGGTTCCTTACAAGGAACTTCGTTTGGTTTTGTTTGGGTCGATAACTCCTTCTGTAGAAAAGACACCATGCTCCCTAGCTGCAGTAGGTTTTTTTGGGTAGTTTGCTGCTGAGTGACAATCTGCTGTAATGTTGACCCAAACTGGCCCCTTACTTCCTCAGTCGTGCCTGGGGGGTCCAATGGCTGGGACATAATATCAGGTTTGGTTTTAACGTCGACCCCAAATAGCAGACCAAGGAAGTAAGGACACAAGGCAGGGCAAAAGTTAAGTGAAGTTTATTTACAGTGCAGATAAATAGTACTCGAGCAGCTGTAAAGGAAGGGGAGAGAGTTGGTGAGTATATATCCGTGGGTATATGATGGTTTTGAATCTTGCGTTGAAGAATTGAAATTCTTACTTTGTTTTGCAGGAGGTGTTCTGGAGGAGAGTTGAAGGTGGGATTCCTGGGGTTGCAGCAGGTGGAGTGAGAGGATCCAGTTGGAGAGAGGAGCAGGCTGAGACCAGACGGTGCAGATGAGGACATCTAATGATCCACAGAGGTTGAGACCCGTGGATGAAGAAGGTCTTGGAGAAGACCAGAGTCAGGCCGTGGAAGGTCCGAATGGAAGAAGATGTCCCAGCGCTGAAGAGGTGTCTGGCAGCTGCTTAAATAGGTGAGTCAGTAGTCCTCCTCAGAATGGCAGCAGGTGTGGTGAGTTGAGTGATTGGCTGTGGAAGGAAGAGTGACAAACAGACAGAAAAACCAAGAATCCCACAGATAGTGGCCTTCAGTTTTTCTGAATTGTTGGGTCTGGTGTATCACATCTTCTTCTTCACAATACCCATACATTTTCTATGGGGTTAAGGTCAGGTGAGTTTGCTGACCAATTAAGAACAGAGATACAATTGGTCTCATTACCAGGTACTGGTAGCTTTGGCACTGTGTGCAGGTGCCAAGTCCAGTTGAAAAATGAAATCTGCATCTCCATAAAGTTGGTCAGCAGCAGGAAGCATGAAGTGCTCTAAAACTTCCTGGTAGACGGCTGCATTGACCTTGGACCTCAGAAAACACAGTGGACCAACACCAACAGATGACATGACACCAAACTGTCACTGACTGTGTAAACTTGACACTGGACCTCAAGCAACATGGATTCTGTGCCTCTCCTCTTCCTCCAGACTATGGAACCTTGATTTCCAAAGGAATGAAAATTTTACTTTTACCAGAGAACATAACTTTGGACCACTCAGCAGCAGTCCAGTCCTTTTTGTCTTTAGCCCAGGTGAGACACTTCTGATGATGTCTCTTGTTCAAGAGTGACTTGACAAAAGGAATGTGACAGCTGAAACCCATGTCTTGCATACGTCTGTGTGTAGTGGTTCTTGAAGCACTGACTCCAGCTGCAGTCCACTCTTTGTGAATCTGCCCCACATTTAAGAATGGGTTTTGCAGCTCTGTGACACTACCTTAAATGCACTAATCGAGCCATTCGTGAGCTATCACACTTCATTGTGAGTGTTTACATGGTGCACTATGCAGAAACTCTTTTTGGACATGTCCCATTCCAAATCCTGATGGCTGACAGCACCAACTCTCATGACTTCCATGTTGGAACTGCAACACTTGCTTACCCTTACACATGCAGTTGCTTTCAGCTCTGTAACTACTTCAAATTTAAGCTGACATGCTGCCTTGTCCTTGTAAATCACACCAAAATGGTCCAGCTTGCAAAATTTAGTGAATCCAATGAGATGCTCACATGGATTAGACTAAATGTAGATATCATGATGAATGAGCAAATGACACCCCTACAAATCTTTACAGCCCGGATATATATATAAATAAAAGCTGACCCTTAATAATGAGGTCAAATGTTCCCAAGGACATCATGGTATGGGAGTGTTCTGCAAGTTTTTTGGCCTCTGCTTTGGCCAGTCATGCACAGAACAGTACAAGAACAACATTTCTCATTTTAAATAATATTTTCATGTATTTTTGACATTGTAAGCAAATTAAAAAATATGAGCAAGAAGGGAGTGGGTACAAATAATCGGTTTGTATTTTGGCACTGTGCTTGATTTTACCTCTTTAGCATTCAGGGATGAAAATATTTTTTAAACATCTGAAATGTTGCCTGAAGATCAAACTCTTTAAAATGTCAGCTTCATTGAGTCAGACATAAATCTGATTGAATCTGTGAAATTCTTTACTTGCGCTGTGAGATAAATCCTTTATTGCCCATGAATGTTTCACTGGAATCATCATTAATGTGAAACGGGAGCAAATTTATTACAAAGGCTTGAGAAAATAAAATAAGTGAAATTTGTCTCCTGGTAAAACTTGCTCTTGATCCTTATACCAAATCTCTCTCTCCAATCAATAAAAAGCACTGCTCTGTAATCAAACAGAAACCAGTTCTGGTCCATTAATCCCATGACAGAACAGGCTGACCCTCTGATCACACACATCCCGCTTTAATGAGCCAAACAACACATCCTCTCATTCCTGAAGTGACTCGAGCAACTGGCTCGGATCCAACCCAGGGTTTTCTCTCTCTGTAGAGGTCAGGATCAGCTCTCGGTCCTGCCCGGTGGGGGGGCACAGTTCAAAGTGCATTCCACCTCCAGGGTCACTTCTGGTCGTTTGACCCTCACAGGCAGAGGGGTTATTTTCAGACCAGTGAGTAGCGAGTGATTAATCTGTTAAAATCTTAAAGTAATAGGCTAATTTTCTGTGACTGATTGAGTTTAAACGCGAATTACCTTTAGGATAATAAAATTAATCATCATTCTTTATTAGAGCAATTAAATTAAGTCTGAAAACAGATAGATGTCATTAAACAAGGCTGCCAGAGTTTTTCTTTTCTTTCTTTCGTTTGGAAGCTTGGTGGCCATTTGATAGAGTCGTCATCTGTTGGCCTTTGACCTCAATGTATGGGAGTGTGAGAAAGAGGGAGCGTCTGCTGTCAGACAAACACAACTGAGTAGGACACCCTTACTTTATCGCTCTCAAGTCGGAGCCTCTGTTTCCTGCACAACACTTCAGGCTGCAGCTTCAGTTTTATGATGGCAGTAAGGACTGAACATCTGTTTCATTTCAGGAAGCAGTCCAGTTCACTTCACTCTCTTAGGGCTGTAGCCTAGTTTTTACAAATGAAAAAAAAAAAAGAGCTTCAAACTTACTAACAAGGATTTGCTCATCCTAAAAGAATCAAAGCCTTAAACTCAGCGTGTCCTAAAAATGCATTTCCCTGTAGGTCTTCTTCTTAAATCGTAACCAAGCTTCACATTTAAAGGTTTTGGCTGAGAATAAAGCATTTCTTTTGGCAAAAGCTGAGAAAACGTGCACCTGTCGTTTACTCTAATTAGCCTATCAAAGACTGATCAAAAATGTGTGCCGTACATCGATTACAAATTCCCAGGATTAAATCTGAGATTCTGCATTAGAGCTGCAGCGTTTTATTTGCATGTTCTGATAACACATAAACAGACCTTTACACTTCCACTCTGTGTTGACCAGAACCAGTTAATGAAGTTTTCTCCAGATGCAGGAAGAGGGCCACCTGCATCATGAAGGACCTCACTCACCCAGCACACACACGTTTTGCACCGCTCCCCTCGGGAAGGAGGTTGAGGAGCATTAAATGTAGAACCACTAGACTGAGGAACAGCTTCTACCCTGAGGCTGTTAGACTCATGAATCTCTAACCGGGATAATCGCTGTGTCACATCATGTTGCTGCTGATCTGTTTCATGTTGCTGCTGATCTGTTTCATGTTGCTGCTGATCTGTTTCATGTTGCTGTGTTCATGCATGCTCATCTGCTCACACAGACTCATGTTCGTGCTGCTGTTCGGCATATTGTTTTAATGCTGCTAGTGCATCCCACTTCTGACACCAAATGTAAGGCTTGAGGGCAGAGTCAAAACTGTTTGGGCTTAAAAATGGCCAGGTCAACAAGAAAAACACACCAAAAAGAAAATAAATCAGATAGCAATCAAATGTTGCAGAACTCAGATTTATTTTATTCTATTTTTTCAAAACATGGTTCTTATATCTTGACAGCAGAAGGACATAGTTTTCACTTTCCTCAAACACCCACAAGAACGATAGTCTCCCCCTCCCCATTTAAAACATTAGCCTGTACCATCTCTAATTAAGAGGGGTGGAGCCAACATTTACATTTTCTATATGAAAATAAACACACACTTACAGAACACCTGTTAGTGAGGTGGTAAATCCCTCACAGTAACATTAACCATACACAATTTAGGTTTATAATGGGATCATTTGACCTTCTGTTAAATAATTTTATGGCTTAATCACAGAAATATTGAACAGACAGTGAGAAAAAAAGAAAAAGATTTTCAGATTTTCCATCAACGTGAAAACAGTGGATAATAAGGTAACTGTTAAATAATTTCAAATTGTGCCTAAAATACAGTTTAATGTTGACCAGCCTTTAAGCTAAATGCTAGTCAGAACAGAACCAGAAGCAAATTGGATTGTTGACGTGACAAACCTCAAATTAAAACGTTACCATGTAGCTAAATGTTTTTAATTTTCTCTAGTTTAGATCATGTTTCCAACACAGTGGACATCAGAACGTAGTTCATATAAACCTTAACCATGACATAACTAATGCTCTATTGCAATAAATGCAATATTTAAAGTGCGACTAAACCCAAAATTAACTTTTTTTAGCTGATAAACTCCCTAGAATGTGTTTAAAATGTTATCTAGCACTATGGCTGTGTTTATTCTCACATAATTGTGCATATCTGTGTAAATTGGCAATATTTGGCAATATTTGGTCTAAAAATGTGTTTACGGTAGTTCTATGGGTTGAACTGGTGGATTACACCTTAATTTTCTTATTTGTGCAAACGCTCATGTGTGACATGTCTGCTCATGTGTGATGTCACACAGGTGGTTCAAGCAGAGCCAATCCCCTGCAGAGATGAGAAGTGCATACCTTATATGGAAGTGCTGCATTTCACTCCTGACAAGCGGTTTTATTTTTCTTTTCATTTTCATTGTTTTAGGCCTTTGGTTTTGGATGGAATGGGTGGAATAGATAAATACATCTACATGTTTATTCTTTGTTGTTGCTTGGTGTATGTTGTTGGCTAGAGGTTTAATTTGTTTTAGGTTGTTGCAGGTGGAGGCGTGAACAAAAGCACAACTCTACCTCCACCCTTCCTTGTCTCTCGACACGCCCATTTTCAGGGAGATTTTGGAAGGAGGAGTTACTGTCTCAACCTGGGTTTAGTCTCACTTTAAAGTGCTGTGACTTAAATTATTTAAGTAATGGGCCTTAGAAGTATTTCTGAGGATACAAAGTTTGTGCGTACACTGCAGCTGAGTTTTTGGCAGACATCCTCTGCCTCTGACAGAACACCATTCATTAAACCCTGGAATACTGAGGTAAAATATTGTTAAGGTACTTTAGAAAATGTGCAAAAGTGTTTATAAAAGATTCATGTACGATATATCAACAGCAACTCAAGACAGAAAACATGGAAGAAGAGTAAGTTCCTCAAGCTCACTCCTACAATCTTTGGTAACTTTAAAAAGTCCTAAATGTCCTTTAGAGGACAGAAGACGTTGGATCTGCTGTACACAGGGAGTGAGAGCTATGACAGTTCACAAATGTCCACCACAGAGGACAAATCTGAACTGTGGACAGCGAGGAGGAAGTTTAAGTCAACGCTAGTTTATTAACATTTACAACAACTACTGCAACAGAAATAGTCCAACAGAAAGTGCTCCTGGCTGCTCTGGAAGTGCTACTGCTAGCTGCTATCACCACTGTGCTCAAATTCAGAGTTGATTTTAAATGGCAGCAGCTCATGTAGGTCCTGGACCAACTCAGACTAGCCATTAGCTCATCAGGTCAAAACTAAACTCGATTTCTCCAAAGTCATGCTTCTTAAAGTGAAACTAAACCCAAATCTAACTTTTTTTAGCTGATAAACTCCCTAGAATGTGTATAAAATGTTTCAGAGCACTATTTCTTAGTAAATTTTCATGTATTTGTGCGTATTAGTTAAAATCGGCAATATTTGGTCTAAAAACGTGTTCACGGTAGCCCTATGGGTTGAACAGAGGTTATTGCACGTTAATTTTACTATTAGCTCAAATGCTCTGTTGTGACATGTCTGCTCCGTTGTGACGTCACATCGTCTCCTGCCTTAATATAAAAGTGGAGCCACTCCCCCGAGAAGGTCACTCCCCCTCCAGAGTTCAGGGGTTGGATTAGCGATTAGCAACATAGCATTAGCATTGATGAGTGAAGCTGTTCCAAGAATAGCTCTTCAAACTGATGTTCACCCACCCTTACACCATCAGGGTACAATCCGTTTGGAGGTGAGTACCATTTTACACCTTTCATTCCATAATTTATCTTTTGAGTATATGACGTGTTTCTTCATGTGCTGTGTTTGCGACCTGCAGCTTTGCTTCGGTGTGGCCCCACAAGGTCGTGGCGTTTTCATCTGTTGCTGATCAACGTTAGTTTGTGTTGTAGTTGTGTTTAAATGCTCTGTTCCCCCCTGAGAATCTGTTCCCCCTGTGTCGGGATCCGACCGTGAGGCGCATCTGAGTTCTGAAACGAGTCCACACTATCGTGTCACAGTT
This sequence comes from Garcialebias charrua, assembly GCA_038048925.1. Taxonomy (NCBI): domain Eukaryota; kingdom Metazoa; phylum Chordata; class Actinopteri; order Cyprinodontiformes; family Rivulidae; genus Garcialebias; species Garcialebias charrua. Next base: position 37,633 of record JBBPBX010016114.1, on the reverse strand, counting down.
ATAGCTCATTTTAATCGACAGCTCCTGGTGATAAATAAATAAATATAAAACCTCCACTAAATAAATAAACCTGGTCTAGAGTGTGGGGTGTAGACTACTGTACAGGTTTTTTATTTATTTATCTCCGACAGAATCTAGTCTGACAAATACAAAGTATCAGCCACCAACACATCATATATAGCCTATTTATAATTTTTATTACTAATATAGAAGGCTGGAAGCAGCTGATAGAGGACAAGAAAACTTCCTGCAAAGATAAGTGTAGGCTTTGTGGTAGGCTAAATCTCATTCAAATTAAAAATATGACTGGAGAAAAATTATTTCTAGCTGCTATTTTTTGATAGTTAATGTCTGGGTTTTTGTTGTTGTTGTTTTTTCATTATTTGAGAGAAAGGGTGCGCGCTCCCGACACAGGGGGAACAGATTCTCACGGGGGAACAGAAATTCGCACAGCACCTGCGTTCTTTTGTTGCAAATAATGTTGTGGATCAAGGTATTTGTAAAATAATAATAATAATCTGTGCAGCAGTATTTATTTTGCACTGGGTCATCTGTTTGACAGATCAACAAAGTGATAGAACAGTAATGTTTCTCAAGTATGTTTTTTTGTAAGGTGATTAAAAATGTGTTGTTGTTTTTTAGCTCCATATGAGGCGTTCCACATCCAGGGAATCTGAGCCGTGCAGCAGTCCCAAACACTCGAGACCACCTTCAGGATGCTCCACCCGCAGGATGGTCCACCTGCCATCCACAAACAAACACCAAGGTCTCAGCTGCACCCAACATTGTCGTGGATGGAGGTCTCAAGAGATGACGCAGCTCTGGCCGAGACTCTGCATCATCTTCCGCTGAATTTGAAATACATGTCACACATTTGGCACTTCGCATCTGGTTCTGTGAACTTCTTTTAGAATAGGATACCCTTTATGTAAATTACTATGTGCTTGTGTTAAATTATTATTTATGTTTTCTTCTAACCCTGTGCGGACTGGGCACCTGGGTGGTCTGTAACACAGGTGTACACACCCACCTGTTCACATCTGGCCATAACCTATGTCAGAAAGGGATTTTTTTATAAGTCATAAATTCAAGTACAGGAAACTTTTAAATTTTAACGTTTAAAAATTTATGCTTCCTATAACTTTTTTAATAATGTACAATTTGGATTACTCTAATTGATTATTGCACTTTGTTTCTTTTGTTTTACAATATTTAATATTTGCACACCTGAAACAATTATAATTTATATTAAATTTAAACATTACTTTGTAAAAATTGCTGATGTAAACATGTTTATTAAATGTTTGTTTAAATTATGCATGCATCTGAGAGAAATGCAATTTCAATCCTGTGTATGTTCTGTACATATTGCAGTTTGGACAATAAAGTTGACTTTTAAATTTGACTTTGATGTATGACTTGGAAATGTATTTATCAATACAGAGGTCTGTAAAGAAAGAAATTGATTACAAAAACTAGTTGTTTATGATTCATTTTATTAACAGTAAGTTAATTCAAAACAACAAAAGTTTCTGTGTCGTGTCACACGGGACACCACCTCCAGCTCGTCTGTATGGATGCAGTGGACAGAAGAGAAAGCAGTCCCAACCACCTTCAAGATGCTGCACCTGCCAGCCAGAAACAAACACCAGGGTCTCAGCTGTACCAACATTGTCGTGGATGCAGGTCTCAGGAGAAGCAGCAGCTCTGGCCGAGACTCTGCATCATCATGGGATCGTCTTACTCTGCGTGGCTGCTGCATGGGTGCTTGAGTCATCACAGTTCTCTGAAAAAAACATTTGAAAGGATACAGTATTGTTAAATTCATTGCAATTTGTTTGGTTTGCATTGAAAAAATATAATTTCTCATAAATCTTACCAGCTGTGCTCAGTTTTGATTAGCTGACACATAGCTTAAACATATACTGTATGCACGTCCTAACAAATATATCATACAAGCTTATAGAATGTTTCTAAACACGGATCTTTGGAAAACAAATAAAATATTTTACCACTGTTTAGTGCTCATTTATAGTCAATTCAAAAAACAACGTGTGTTCAGTTCTAGGTTGCATATTAAAATTAAGCCAAAACGTCAAAAAAACGAGGGTAGATGAAATCAATATTTTAAAATAAAATATATTATGAAACGTTACTTTTGTAATGTGCTAAGTAATAAGATGTGGTGAATTAAAGTCACTGCAGCTGGACTACAACTCCGTTGTGATCCAAACAAAGACAAAAACACAACCGTACACCTCATGCCATGCAGCTAAACACAGGTTTTTCATGTGTTCAGTGTTCAGAAGCATACGCTTAAGCTGTGTGTGATTAAATACACGCAACAACATTTTAGAACTGTTATTTTAGTACAAGTTTAGGCATTTACTTACTGAAGACGCGACTATCCGCCATTTTGAAATCTAAACTTGGGGAGGGGTGAGAGTTCACCACTAGAGGGGGCGTGAACACAGGACAACCCACAACCTCCTCCCCTGCTTGACTCTCTACACGCCCATTTTGAGAGAAATTTTGAAAATGGCCTGGGGGAGGAGTTACCGTCTCAACCTTATTTTTTTTTTTTTTTTTTTTTTTAGTGATAAACAAAAGTAACAATGACAATGACAAAACTCACAATAACATGTCAAAAACACCATCAATATCTCATACAAGAATCACATCTCCTAAAGACTATAATACATTCTGATTGCAAAGGTTCAAGAAAAGTCTCAATAATACTTAAAATAAGTCCTTCACAGAATAAAAAAAGAACTAAAAATAAAAAAAGGAATTGAAAGATGAAAAATAGAAAAAATAACAATAAATAAAAAAAACATACAAATCAGGGGGCTAGAAACTAAAAAACTTCCATTAACTCATATAATTTTACTGCATTTGCATTCTGCATCTTTTTTAGACAACTTTTGAAAAAAGAAATATCATTTTTTAGAGCACTGATAGAAAGGGAGCATTTTGCGTATCGACATTTATGGATATAGTATTTTGTTACAATAATCAGAACATTTACAATAAATTCTAAGTTCTTATCTTTAATGAATAAACCAAATTGAATATTTTCTAAGGAAACAAAATCCAAGTTTATTCCCTTAGCAGACAGAAAGTTGTGAAGTTGTTTCCACAAGTTCAATACTTCTTCACATTCATAAAACAAATGTTTAGTTGTTTCCAATTGAGTCTTACAAAAACCACAATTTTCTACATTAAAATTAAATCTCTCTTTTAAGAATTGGTTTGAAGGATATATGTTATTTATAAATTTAAAATGTAGTTCTTTAAGTTTAGGAGGAATCGGAAATCTCAAATAATTTGTTCTTATTTTGACTCTTGTAGAATTGTTAAAAGTTTGTAATAGAGCTGTGCTTTTTGTTCTTCCTGGGTACATGTTATTTATTGAATATTGGTTTAAAAACCTGTTGTTGCATTTACTTTCCCTAATATCCACATACTCAATTTGAATCTTATGGAGTCTTGGAATATAGGGATGAGATAAATTGTTTTTAATTGACTGAAAAAGGACATCAGGGATGCTACGTAATACTTTCTTATAAAATGTTAATGAACAAACAATTCCATATTTCCTGTTAAATTCCTCCAAACTTAAAATTTCACCATTTCCATCTAGTAATTGAGTGATTGACCATATTTGTTTATTCCACCAATCTTTTATGAATATAGATTTTCTACTCCATAGAATTGCTCTGTTGTTCCATAGTGGGACATTATGAGGGCTGAAATTGTGTTTGAACATCAACTTCCACTGTAACAAAACCTGTTTATGGAAAGCAGAGAGCTGTAGGGGGAGTTTAGATAATTCAAAATCACATTTCAATAACAACTCAATACCTCCTACTTTCTGAAATATGAATGACGGTATAGCAAACCAAATAAGATCACCGTTTTTTAGAAGGGACTGAAGCCATCTAATTTTTAAAGTACCATTCATGATTTCAAAATCAATTGCCTTAATACCACCTTCCTCATAATTTTTTAGCAAATCACTTTTTCTAATGTAATGGTGTTTGTTTTTCCAAATAAAGTTAAAATTTATTTTGTTAATCTGTTTAATGAGATTTGGGGGGATGGCTAATGAATATGCAGGATACGTCAACCTGGATAAGGATTCAGTTTTTGTTAATAATGTTCTACCAAACAACGTCAAATCTCTCTGAAGCCAATTATTTAATGTTTTGCCACATTTATCAATGTTGTCTTGTAAATTTTTTCTTACACTAGTAGCTTCACACTTAGTAATCAACATACCTAAATACTTTATTTCATTTTTAACTGGAATATTGGAAACTGAAGATTCAGAACAGTTATGGATACTCATAATTTCACATTTGTTTATATTTAGCTGCAGCCCTGAGGCTTGAGAGAACAACTCTATTTCCTTTAAAGCTAGAGGAATTTGTTCTTTGTTTTTTAGGAAGAGGGTTGTATCATCTGCAAATTGGCTAATGATAATTTTCTGGTTATTTATTACCAAACCTTCTATATTAGAATTATTAATTTTTAATGATAGTAATTCCGTGACTATAATAAATAATAAAGGCGAAATACTGCATCCTTGTCTGATACCTCTTTCTACTTTAAATCTGGGGCATGTGCCCTGAGGTAGAGACACACAGCTATTAATGTTAGTGTTTAACATTGTGATCATACTGAGAAAATTATTTCCAAATCCAAAATGACTCAAAGTATTAACAATAAATTGATGTTCCACAGAATCAAATGCTTTGTGGAAATCTAAAAACAACATAAAACCATCATCTTTTATTAAGTGACTATAATCAATCAGGTCCAGAACCAGGCGAATATTATTATGGATGGATCTACCTTTGAGAAAGCCGGATTGAGTTTGACTGATTATACCAGGTAGGCCCGTTTTTAATCTCATTGCCAGAACTTTTGTTAGGATCTTATAGTCTGTATTCAATAATGTGATAGGCCTTAGATTATTTAAATTTTTCTTATCTTTACCAGGTTTTGGGATTAGCTTAATTACGCCTTGTTTCATAGTTTCCATGAGTTCCTTCCTTTTAACACATTCTACTACAGCTTGGAAACACAGAGGTTTTAATTCCTCCCAAAAATGTTTATAAAAGTTAGCTGTAAGTCCGTCTGGCCCGGGGGCGCGGTCAGACGCCATGCTCTTTATAGCAATATCAAATTCAGAGATTTTTAGCTCCTCATCACAGATTTTCTTAAAATTCTCATCAATAACAGGAATCATATTTTTTATTTTTTCAAAAAAAGATGAAGTAGCTTGTTCTGTATGTGAAGATGTATAAAGATTACTATAGAAATTAAATACTTCTTGTGTTATTTTCTTAGTCTCAGAACATTCCACTCCATCAATCATAAGACTATTGATTGCATTATATTCCTGTCTACGTTTTTCTAAGTTGCAAAAGAAGGCAGTATTCTTTTCTCCTTCTTCAATCCACCTGGCTCTGGACCTTACATAAGCGCCTTTTGCCCTATTTATGTAAATCTCATCTAATTTAGATTGTAATTTGTTTATTGCATCTTTATCCTCATTACTCCAGCTTAGTTTTTTATAAAGCGACATAAGATCTTTAATCACCATTGTCTCTTCTGTTTTTCTTTTTCTATTTAATTCTTTACTAAATTTAATTGAATACTTTCTAATGCTATATTTTAAGTATTCCCATTTAAGAATTGGTGTCGCAATAGAATTGTCATTTGATATATTTAGGATAAGTTTCTTAATAAATTGACAGAACTCTAAGTTTGTAAGAAGATTTGCATTGAATTTCCAGTTATTATTAGGTTTGTAACATCTATTTAGTGTTTGTAGTTTTAAGTTGACGATGCAGTGATCGCTTAAAGGACAGTTTGCTATCTCTGTTTCTTTAACACACTCTAGGACTGCAGCAGAAACCAGCCAATAATCTATACGAGATCTGCTTTGACCATTAGGCTTATGCCAGGTGAACTGTTTGACTCCACTGTGTTGCGCCCTCCAGACATCCAACAGTTTTGTATTATTAACAAAATCTTTAAGAATAGGATTTAGAGTTTCCTTTACCCTCAGTGAAGGCCATCTGTCCATCCATTCATCAGGAGCTAAGTTGAAATCTCCGCCCACTAAAATATGATCTGTAGGAAAAATGGCAGTGAACTCTGCAATAACCAACGTTATTTGATGTAACAGATTTCTATTAGATTGATCATTATTATAACCATAAATGTTCAACAAAATTATGGGTACATTATCGACTTCCACAACACAAGCTACCCAATGTCCATCTTTATCCGCTCTTTGGCTCAGAATCTTACCCGGACATCTGAAAAAGCAGATAGCGACTCCAGCCGATCTATTTGTCCCATGACTGAAGAGAATTTTATCTCCCCATTGCTGCGACCAGAACTTTGTGTCAGATGCATCAGAATGAGTTTCCTGTAAAAAGGTGCAGTGTGCTTGTTGTCCTTTACAAAACAAAAAAACTGCTTTTCGTTTAAGTGAGTCTTTTAGTCCCCTTGTGTTAAAAGAAATAAAAGAAAAATCTGTTTTTAACTGAAAAATAGAACACATAAACACATAAACAAATGGATTAGGAGAGTGGAAGAAAAAACCTTGAGGTAGAGGTCCCATTAACAGAACTGTCCACTACCATACTACTACCACTACCATACCCTGCTAATTACTACTATAACTCAGTTATTATTATTATAATAATAGTGATATAATATTATAATAATAGTGATATAATATTACTACTATAGTCTCAGTTTCCAGCTGAAGAATTGTCCATGATTCGTTTGCCTTCGATGAAACCAAACGGGCCCCTGAAGCCCGCAGCTTTGCCATCTTTTCTTGCTTTTTCAATTTTAGGCCAAAGTGCTTGTCTCGTTTTCCAATCTTCTGGTGTCAAATCTTCAGCGAAGCGAACTCCTGCTTCCTTGCAGACGGGAGAAGTTTTGGTTCTCCTCCAGATGTCATCTCTCACGGTACAGGCAGGCGCTGCTGACTGGAAAGCGAGATGTTGACTGAAACATCAATAATAATAATAATAATGAATTCAATTTATAACGCACTTTTCATTAATGAAAATCTCAAAGTGCTACAAGGTGCAACAGAATTAAATGTCAATAAAACAAATAATAAAACAATTAAAATCAATAACAGTATCAGCTAAGATCAAAAGTAGAATCATGAGGAGGTAGAGTATGCTCGGTTGAAAAGAAAGGTCTTCAAGCCGCTCTTAAAGTCAACCACAGACTGTGGGGCTCTCAGACAGTCAGGAAGAGAGTTCCACAGGCGGGGGGCAGCCACACTGAAAGCCCGGTCTCCCATGGTCCTTAATTTGGTTCTCGGAATGTGAAGGAGATTACTGTTCTGTGACCGCAGCGAACGGGTGGATGAGTATGGAATAAGAATATCCTTCAGATAATCTGGTGAAGTTCCGTGTAAGCATTGATGTGTGATGAGAGCAGTTTTGTACTGAATTCTGTAGGCGACAGGAAGCCAATGAAGGTTATGGAGAATGGGCGTAATATGTTCAAATTTACGAACTCTCAACAAGATCCTTTCAGTTTGGGTTGTGGCTGAAGTCTGGACGAAGGCAACGTATTTAATCCAGTGGTAAACATCATGATGTCCTTGAGTGAGAGCCCTGTTTGTTGTCATAAAAAGTGAGTTGGATATGCACATTACAGTACTCGATATTGTGGCAAACCTGTCGCTTCCTATTGATCACAAAAGAGTCAGCAGGTTCAACATATCAAGGGCTAATGTTTGGGAGGGAGCTGTCACAGGTTTCAGGCGTTCATCATATTCAGAATTCATATTCACATGAGTTGATCTGATTCAGCTTTTCATTATTAATGACTGTGTTTATGCCTTTGGTTTTATTCTTGACTCGCAGTCATCTGATCTAATTTAGGATTTCATTCCTTCAGACTCTGTTTATGCGTTTGTTATTGTTTTTTGCTATTTGTTACTATTTCATGATTTAAAACGTTTTTTTCCCATTGTTTCTAATTACAGTGGTGTTTTTATGCTTTTGGTCCAATTGCTGTAATTATATGTTTTTGATTTTTGTTTGATGTTGTGATCGTCTTGTTAAGCACTTCGGTAACAGCTTCTATTTTAAAAGTGCTATACTAATTAATATGACTTGAATATTTAGATTGAAATGCTCCATGGCATGTGCATTTGTTATCAATAGCCACTGTCACAAACAATTTTACCTTAACAATTTTGTTCATTTTGTAGATTCAAAGATGGTCTTTCAGCCCTTCAGTTCCTGACTGCACTGAAATAACACCCTGCTTTGCTGACCCCTGTCCTGTGCCACTGTGAAAAGAGACTGATTGCCCTTGAACTTCAGAGACTCTTCAAACCAAGTATATATACTGTATGCCTATAGCTTGGACTCTAGATTTTTTTGAAATAGTTTGAAATTGCTGTGGAATGTGAGCATGGTTTTTTTTTAGGAGGGGGGGGGGGTTATTTTCTTCAGACAGCATTTGGACAACTGTTTTTCATCCATTTATGTTCTTTTGTTTCCAACTTTTACATGTTGAAGCTGTGGGTGACAAATTGTGTTCAGTTTAAATAGTTTGAAATTGTTGTGGTACGTGAGCATGGGTTTTTTGGAGAGGGTTTGTTTTCTTCAGACAGCATTTAGACATTTGTTTTTCATCTATTTATTTTCATTCTTTCATTTCACACTTTTAAATATTGATGCTATGGGTGACAAGTTGTGTACATGTTCCACCACCATTTCAATAAACCTCCCTTCAATTCATAGCTGAGCAATTTCTTTTAGTTTCAGATACAGTTCAGTTGAAGCCTCCCAGTGTTCTGGCTTCTGTAAATGATTGTACTCCATTGAAAAGTCCAAGTATTCTTGCATGTTTGGGTCCCCACATGGAGCCCTTGTCAGATGAGCCTCAGGAAAGGCATCCAGTTCAGTTGGTTCAATTTTAAATGCACAGTCTCTGGAGCTAAACCTATGTTAAAGAGAAGATATGATTACATTTAAATGTATGATGAAAGGAGAATAAATACCATCTGTCACCAATTTATTACCTGTGTGGTAAGTAGTAGAGCTCGTTTGGCACTCCTCCTGGATACGATGCTGTTCTGGAGGAGCGTATCCTGTGACTGTTCAATAGTCACACACTCATCCAAGTCTCTCTGAAGAAAATCACCAAAACAATATCTCAGCAGACACTGGTGCTCGTGACTCCCATTGAAGAATCCAGCATCTCGAAGATCAGCAAATAGCTCCATCCAGAACTGACACCTACAGAAATCAAGTTATTTTCAGTATATCCATGTTTGAATTATGGTTACTTGTAATTAAATTTGTTTATGAAGACCACTTACCTTCCCTTTCTGAATATGGACCACCAGGATTCAATCCTATGGTTGGTTGCGGAGGAGCCATACATGTGGCTGGATGCTGGATGGAGGCAGCGTCATGATCTTTTGTGATCTTTTTATTATTGGATCAACATGGCACACTGCAATAACATGTCGATGACTGTGCCATGTTTGTTAGGTGGTGAGAGAGATGGACACAAGAAGAAAACAAAAAGATAAATTATTAATCACATCAGAACATGGAAATGGTTTGGCATATACCGTAGCTTTTAATTTAATATTTAAAATGCTATTATAAACAACAGTGTTGTAAGATGTCAGAGATTTGACTTTAATAGATAAACATTTTAATGTTACAGCACTGACACAGCAGCAGTGTACAGTTTAGCTACCTGTGGCTGCTAGCTAGATCAGAGGCTGTTTCCTTACACAGTTACAGAATAGAAAATTGATAGTGATGAATAACGTTATCACAGCCAACTAACACGTAAATACAGAAAGTAAACGTTAAAGCATTACATCACTGACAGGCAATATTAGCTACTGTGGCTAAAGTTGCAGCAATCATGGATAACGTTGTAAACCACAACTAACGAACACGAAAATACAGAGTTTATTAACCTTACCTTAAGCTATATCTTGTAATTTAACCTCTATAAATAAAGGTTGAATGAATGAAATTCCGTGAAGTTTCAGATCTCCCGAGGGAGAATCCGTTCCAAAAGTACAGATACGCTGCGTCAAGACCTCTTTTTTGTTCGACTGCCCCTAGTGGTCTGGAGCACTTCCGTTGCAGCTGCTTTTTAATTTGCAGCATATGGGTTTGCAACGCGTTCGTTCTTTTGGAGCGCGTTTCATCTTTTGCAGTGCGTTTCATCTTTTGGAGCGCCGTTTTCTTTTTTGCGTTGCAGCTGCATTTTAATTTGCAGCATTTGGGTTTGCAACGCGTTCGTCCTTTTGGTGCGCGTTTTATCTTTTGCAGCGCGTTTCATCTTTTGGAGCGCTGTTTTCTTTTTGCAGCGCGTATGCATCCCTCGGCCACCGTAATATTTACCTACATGACACAACGGGATGCCTTACTACTCTGCTGCCATCTAGTGGCTGAAAATGGTAGAGTTAAAAAAAATTAATTCAGAATGAATGAAAACGGTCATATTTCAGCCAAAAATTGGTTTATAAATATGGGGGGGGGGAATCCACAAATATGTCGCTTCTGCATATAAGTCACAGGGCATGTAAATTATGTAAAAAACTGTGACTTATACAAAGAAAAATGTGGTATCTACAACAGGTAACAAACATATTGATTATTCCTAACCTTTCCCGACTTTCACTTCAGAAACTAAACTAGCATAATAATGTTTTAAAGCAGCTCTGGTTTACTCTACTTTTTCTTCAGTGCACACTCTTCGTTAGGATTTGAGAAAAAGACAGAACATCCCATTCAATGTTCCCTCTAATTTTTCATGTGTCTAGGCATACACACAAGCTCCCTGAGCACACTGAGGACCACTATGAGCAACATCAGGAGTGCGCATTATGGCCACACACCTGTTATGAATCTGGGATCATAGAAAGTTACAGTACATGGCTTATTAAAAGAATCAGATTACAGCAGCAACTTCCATGAGTTTGCTTTTAATATAAGTGATTTTGCAGCTCCCAGCTGAACGCATGCAGCTCAAAAAACAGTTTTATTTAACTACAGACTTTATTTTTTTTTTTATTAGACGTTTTAACCCTTTAACTTTATTTATTCATGTTCCTCAGAGGGAAAATCAACCTTCTTAATTAAACTGTCAGCCTCAAATAAATATACAGTATCTAATTTAGATGATTTTTATTTTAATGCTTGTAGGGTTTTTGTTTAAAATCTCCACATTATTTTTTTTTATTGACAAAATATTTATTTTACTGTAAGTTTCTAAAAAGTGTATTTCCTCCATTGGTCCCTGGGTCAACATCTGCAGAGCTCAGAAACTGATGCTTGGTTCTGGACCTGCTCCTCTGCACACCTGGCCTCGTTCTGCTCTTCCTCTTCTAACTATCTTCCACTTCATCACCCCCGCTCTCACTGACTATCGTGCACTGAACTCCATTCAACTTCTGCGTCTTTTTCTTATTTTTCCTGCAGACTTGGTGCTTGACAAATAATTTGGAGCCTCCTTCAGAAAGGAGGGGGATTGTTTATGTGTTCAGCGGTGTATGTGTGCGTGTGTGTGTGCGAGTGTGCAGCTTCTCGCTGTAACGCGCTTGATATTTGACTTTATTCAGATAAAAGACGTGGTGTGGATTATTGATCATAACTCTGATTTTACTTGACCTAACAACGAGATTTAAAATCAGTGGTTTAAACACTAATTGACCCACGTACCTGTCCCGGTGTGACAAACTCCGTCTTCTGCATGATCTGACTGTGAAGCCGCATACACACATGCTTGCTGTTCTAAGACCTGCCTTCCTGTTAGTTATTGGTCAAAACAACGTGAGCTTCAATGTGATTGGATGTAATCGCTGTCCATCAATCATTTTAAGTTGAGGTGGACTGGCGGGCTGACCATACCCAATCAGATCCCGCACTTGTGTGATGCGTTCAAGGCATATAGGACATACTGCCACATTCAGTTTAATTTGGATGCGCGCAAAGATTTTATTGTGCGCTGAGAATGTGTTTGCAATGTGTAATTGCGCATGCGCGCAGCTTAGAGGGAACATTGGTTCCGACTTACGTTGAAATTCGGGTTACGACAGCGCATAGGAATGGATTTCCGTCGTAAGTCGAGGACTACCTATACACTAAAATACATATAGCGTTCCCACTTCACAATTTTCGACTTATCGCGGGAGTGTCGTAACAAACCCCTGCAATAAACGAGGGACTATTGTACAGGTAGTCCTCGACTTACGATGTAGATCCGTTCCTAGGCAGCGTCGTAAACCGATTTCTGACGTAAGTCGGAACATACGTACATACTGCACCATATACATGTACAGTACTGTATTACCAAGCACTTAACCTATCCTAACACAGTACCCTACATAATTATCAAAAACCCCATACGTTTGGGATCCATAATGAAGGGCAAAAAGAGTTTATGACCTACTGGAATGCTGGTGACGCCGTATTCCTCAGTCCATCCGCTGTATTCTCTATTCCGTTTACGATGTAAAACCGCCGTCCAGCTCCCAGCTCATGTATCCGACCGCAGCAACCTCTGATCGGACTCGGTCGGTCCAAACCCGACCTCCTGCTCTCTGGAGCTCCGTCTCTATCCAGCTCTGTATACCTCCGCCGTATCCCTCCACCTCTGTATCCCTCCGCCACCGCATCGCGTACAGTGCAATACTGTATTCTTCCACCGCAGCAGCCGCTGCATAACTCGACAAAAGGCTGTTCATAGTAAATGGGAGATGCGTCGTAACCACGAAACGTCAACTCGAGACCGTCGTAACCCGAGGACTACCTACATCTAATTATTACTTTCTAAGAGTTTCATTAAAATGTGTCCAGTGATTCATGAGTAATTTTGCTAACAGACTGACACGCAGCAGATAATTCAATTAAGTTCAAATTAAATGAAAAATATATATTTATCCCGGGGGGGGGGGATTAAAAGAGGCATGTAGAGCATATATAAAATAATACAAAAACTGCATATTAGAAGAAAGTCCAATACAGTATGCATTAGCAAGGTGCAAATGGGTAATGTGGTAAATAAGTCCTTTTTGCAACAGAAGTCCTGTGGAATGTGGCGATGTATGTGTGTAAGTGGATGAGGGGTGGGCATAGGGTGTCAATGTGTATGGAAAGGGGATGTGTATGAATATTAAAAAACAGGACAATTTGTTTAAGAGCTGGACAGCCCTGGGCACAAAGGTAGCTCTTCTCCTCTGTGTCTTGCAGGCAGGGCAGTGGAGCCAGCGACCGGATGGAAGTCACTCAAATGATGAGAAGAGGATATGTGAAGGGTTCTTTATGGTCCGGTTACCTAACCTGCATGTTAAGTGTTCATAGACAACAGATGAATACAGTAAATCCTGTCACTTTAAATCTGATAGTCCAAGTCTTTCAAGACTTCGCCACTGTTCTTTTGACTGAATAACTGAAACGTAATAAACACCATGGATCCGAACCCATACAAGGATTCAAGGTTCTTTATTTGTCATTCTCACCACATGTTGTACATGTGGTGGAATGACATTGTGTACACAGGGTCCCAGTTACATTCAACAAAAGTATAAAATGTAAAAGAAAAACAGTAATAAGATCTAAGATATGAACAAAGAAAAACGTTAACTAAAAATACGCTAAGCACTAGCAGCATTAAAACAATACGCCGAACAGCAGCACAAACATGAGTCTGTGTGAGCAGATGAGCATGCATGAACACATCAACATGAAACAGATCAGCAGCAACATGATGTGATTTTTCACAGTGATTATTCTGGTTAAATATTCATGAGTCTAACAGCCTCAGGGTAGAAGCTGTTCCTCAGTCTAGTGGTTCTACACTTAATGCTCCTCAACCTCCTTCCTGAGGGGAGCGGGGCAAAATGTGTGTGTGCTGGGTGAGTGGGGTCCTTCATGATGCAGGAAGAGGGCCACCTGCATCACGAAGGACTTTTTTTTAACCTTCAAACAGAGGTCAAAAATGTGTTAGGAATTTTTTTGTCTCCAAACCCTGTGTGTTATTTTTCACCACTTTTATTGTCTGTCCAACAGATCTCACTTGTAAATGAGTCTTCGAGGCTCAATTTGACTTATCTGTTTAAATAAAGGTTGAATGAAAGAATGAACTGGGGCTTAGGCTACACTACATTCTTCGACTGTGTAAGGATGAAGCAAGTTAGTCTACTTTATTATGCCACCACTTTACATGTAAGCCTACCTACTACAGTAGTTATTGATTTTAAATTTAGCACATATTAAAGTAAAGTGCTGTGTTGTCATCAATGTATGTTACAAAACAATGATGAAATTAGTTCTCTGCATTTAACCTATCCCAATTGAGATACACCCAGGTGGAGTGGGCAGTTATGTAAGCTGCCCGGGGAGCAATTAGGGATTTGGTGTCTTGCTCAAGGACACCACGGCATGTGGGCATGGTGGAGAGTTGAACCTGTGACTTTCTGGTCCCAAGTCGGCTGCCCTACCTCTGCACCATCTTGGTCTCCTATTAAAGTTAACTTCTCGTCAGGGAATCGAACCCCAGTCTCCCACATGATAGGCGGGTATACTAACCACTGTACTAACGAGAAATTAGTGTTAGGCTGCATTTCTTTGCCTGTAAATGTAAAGGTGACACGTATTGTATATGATAGGCCCACCTTGTGGATAATGGACTACACACAATGTAGTGTTTTATATATATATATATATATATATATATACATATATATGTATATATATATTAAATTGAATAAACAGTGTCTGGTAACCCCAAAGAAATACCATAAAAGTTATTTTACGTTTGTCTTTTATTGGATAAAAAAAAAAAAGGAGTTAATATGCCTGTGGTTAACACAAAATCCTTTTTTCTTTAATCCAATAAAAGACAAACGTAAAATAACTTCAACCAGGTGAGATTTGAACCCGAGTCGAGAAAAGCTTTGGAGCGGAAACCCTACGCCTTTCCATTGAGCCACCGAGGTTTGTTGCTTTTTTAAGGTCAACGTTTCCTTTAAACAATCCGCCCCTCATAAAATCCTGGTTACGCTCATGATAACGGACTCACAAATCGAGGTAATGGAGCCTATCATTATATTAAATCCGTTTGTCCTGATAAAACATGCAGTGGGAGTGCGCATGACGTATGCAGTGGGAGGGAAGAGGGAGGGATTATCCCCACGTCTTAAAGAAGTATAAACACTCAATGCGGTCGGTGACACACACGCAATTACGTCAGCGCTGGGTTCACTCAACAGGGGGTAAAAGACGTAAGACAAGAAGTATAAACCAAGCTTAAATCCTGGGCTGCCTTGCTCCTGGAGCAGCAGCACACGCACATCAAGCTGGATGGAGCGGTGGGCTTCAGTCATGCTGCACTGGGACTTTTTTCCCATCCATCGGGTCGGACCGGAACAGAGTCGCTCCTGTTCTGCAGAGCCTGGTTAGTAAAATTTAGTAACATATGTTGTTAAAATGATGTAGGTTCAAGAGTTTAGAACATTGCAAGAATGTGGGAAGAGTTTCTAAAGCCTTAATATAAAGTTTACTGTACTTTAACTTGAACTTGAACTGCTGTATCTCCACTTCACGGTTTTTCACTTATCACGAGGCTTCAGGGTACGGATCCCCCGTGATAAACGAGGGACTACTGTAATCCAAGAACCATGAGAAAAAGGTGCTTAATGTAAAGGGATACTTAAGGCGTTTTTATAAGAGGGGTTTTGTAGAATTGTTAAGAATAGTTTGAACAAACTCAATTTGGAGAAATATAATCCTGGAGTCCAATGAGCTAATAGCCAGTCCGAACGGCAGTGGTGGAGAAGGTACTCAAACACTGTACTTAAGAAAAATACAAATAAACAGACAAAAATGTTCTCAGTAAAAGTAGAAGTACCACATTAACATTTTTTACGTAAGTAAAAGTACTTGATTTTAAAAATAAAAGTATTAAAAGTAAACGTACTTGCTGAATGTATTACCTAATGCAATGGTCTACAATATCATTAAGTGTGCATACTGTATGTATATTTTCTGTAATACATTAATAGCGTTGAGCCATTTTAAAGAACAATGCTGCAGATAATACATGTTTTTATTGTGTTTACTCTGTGACACAGTTCCCACTTGGACTTGTGGTTCTGTGCGTCAGTATTTCAGGGATGACATGCAGAGTTAAATGTCATTAAAGGTTCAGTATGTAATTTCTGGAACACGCTGGAACAGGAAAATTTTGAACAGAGACACGTTTCTGGTCCCTCCCCCTCAGAGCCATATATGGCTCTGTTACCCTTGCTCTGCTGAAATTCAAATTCAAGCTCTGTTTTTATTGGCTGATTCAAATTCAAGCTCTGTTTTTATTGGCTGATTCAAATTCAAGCTCTGTTTTTATTGGCTGGTTACAAACTCTGTTTTTATTGGCTGGTTAACGGCGTGTCACTGTGGCTTTTTAGAAATGCTTTTAGAGAAGCAAGGGGACAATAGTTTTTTTCAGAGATTACTTGTCTAAAATCAGTATGTCAGGAGGTAGTGACAGAGTGAAGAAATATGTTAAAAATATATTGTTAGAAAAGTTACATACAGCTCCTTTAAGCAAAATAAAGAGGAATTATATCTTTGAAAGTTTTTAACACAAAGCAAAACCAATGTGTCATTGCCGAGCGCAGGTGGAAAGCGAACAAATTACAGGTGTCGTCTCAAATATTAAAGGACTGCTGGCGTCACTATCAAAAAAAACTGTGAAAGATGCCAAAAGAAAATACCTGTCAAATGTGACAGTCCTCATGTTCTATTTAAAGTGATTGGTTCTGTTCTCAACGCACCACAAACTAAATGTATTGAATCCTCAACTGCTGCATGTGAAAACTTTCTAAATTTCTTTGTTGAGAAAGTCAATTCCACCAGGGCCCAGATCTCACCTTCTGCTCATGACCCCTCAGTCTCTGTGCCCTGCTCGGCTGTTTTTGACAGCTTTGAACCTGTGACTGTCGTCTCTGCAGGAGGTGGTCAGTCACTTGAAGCCAACATGTTCACCAAGTGATGCTATTCCTCCTTGTTTATTCAAAGAGGTTTTTGTCACTGTAGCTCCTTCAGTCCTTGCTCTTCTGAACAGCAGTCTGTCCTCTGGTGTGGTCCCTGAACATTTTAAACATGCAGCTGTCCAGCCTCTCATTAAGAAACTCACTCTTGACCCCTCTGTTCCTGAAAACTACATGTCGATCTCCAAACTTCCATTTCTTTCAAAAATTCTCCAGAAGGTTGTGTACAACAAGCTATCAGCATTAGGGATGGGGCCGATCCGATACGGTATCGGCCTTCGATACCCAGCATAGTTTACGTATCGGATTTTCAATCCAACCTTCTGATATTTTCCGATACATGATCCACGTTGGCTTCAAGCTATGGAATGGATATGCTCCATCTAGACGTCATCTCTTTCAGGGAAGACCCTGTATTTTTCAACAAGATAATGCCAGACCACATTCTGCAGCAATCACAACATCATGGCTACGTAGGAGAAGGATCCGGTACTGAAATGTCCAGCCTGCAGTCCAGATCTTTCACCTATAGAGAACATTTGGTGCATCATAAAGAGGAAGGTGCGACAAAGAAGGCCCAAGACGATTGAACAGTTAGAGGCCTGTATTAGACATGAATGGGAGAGCATTCCTATTTCTAAACTTGAGAAACTGGTCTCCTCTGTCCCCAGACGTCTGTTGAGTGTTGTAAGAAGAAGGGGGGATGCCACACAGTGGTAAAAATGGACTTGTCCCAACTTTTTGGGGATTTGTTGACGCCATGAAATTTTGAAACAACATATTTTCCCTTAAAATGATACATTCTCTCAGTTTAAACTTTTGATCTGTGATTTGTGTTCTATTCTGAATAAAATATTAGATGTTGGCACCTCCACATCATTGCATTCAGTTTTTATTCACAATTTGTTTAGTGTCCCAACTTTTTTGGAATCCGGTTTGTAGTATTTCATGGGTGTTGTGCATCTTCTGACTGACTCTCTGCGGTGGAATCAATTTTGGGTTTGTCAGTGGTATTGTGGGTGCTCCCAGCTGAATTATGTATATATTAGAATATAGCTCATTGGTCCAGCTCTTCTTGAAGGTGGGTCTAATGTTACCTGTCCACTTTGCAGTGATTCAATGAACCAACTCTCCTCTCTCAACATTTGTTACTTTTAAACTAACAAACAAATCAAAAAATTGCGACATGAATGTAACTTGTAACGCATCGCATTATAGAAATGTAGTGTAGTAGAAAATACAGATACTTAATGTTAAATGTAGTGGAGTAAAAGTCAAAAGTACCCACATTTAACTCTAGTACAGATACAGTACATGCAAAAATGTACTTAAGTACAGTAATAAAGTACTTGTACAGGGAGTCCTTGACTTACGAACCAGTTCCGGACCTAAGGACCGTTCGTATGTCGAAAATGACGTAAGTCGGATAACGTACAAAAAAAAACTTCTTTTTAATATAAATGAATACATGTAAAGTACTGTACAGTCACCAAGCACTTAGCCTATCCTAACACAGTTTTTAAAGATGAAGGACTGAGTTGAATTGTCTCCCTTTCACATAAAGGGAGAGCTAGCTCCCTTTATGTGAATGGAGCCTGCTAGGGAGGAGGGAGACAATTCAACTCACTCCTTCATCTTTAAAAACTGTGTTAGGATAGGCTAAGTGCTTGGTGACTGTACAGTACTGTACATTTATCTATTTATTAAATATATATTTTATTTATTTATTTATAAATAGATAAATGTACAGTACTGTACAGTCACCAAGCACTTAGCCTATCCTAACACAGTTTTTAAAGATGAAGGAGTGAGTTGAATTGTCTCCCTCCTCCCTAGCAGGCTCCATTCACATAAAGGGAGCTAGCTCCCTTTATGTGAAAGGGAGACAATTCAACTCACTCCTTCATTTTTAAAAACTGTTAGGATAGGCTAAGTGCTTGGTGACTGTACAGTACTGTACATGTATTCATTTATTTTTTTAATGTTTTTTTAATGAGATGCGTGACGTAAGTCCGAAACGACGTAAGTCGGGGGCGTCGTAAGTCGAGGACTACCTGTACTTTGTTACATCCCATCACTGATAAGAATGTGACCCAGACAAATGGACCGAGTATTAAAACAGCTGCAGTTTCAAAAAAAAAATCAGAGCTACTTTATTAAATTGTACACTAAGTGCTTGCATTACACAATTACTTGAGCAGAACTATGATGATATTTCTGTCTGAAATGTTACAGGCTTCACCGGACGTGCTACTGCTACTG
>JBBPBX010016114.1:0-14555 GCA_038048925.1 Garcialebias charrua | reverse complement strand
ATATATATATATATATATATATATATATATATATATATATATATATATATAATATATATATATATAAAACATCTACATTGTGTGTAGTCCATTATCCACAAGGTGGGCCTATCATATACAATACGTGTCACCTTTACATTTACAGGCAAAGAAATGCAGCCTAACACTAATTTCTCGTTAGTACAGTGGTTAGTATACCCGCCTATCATGTGGGAGACTGGGGTTCGATTCCCTGACGAGAAGTTAACTTTAATAGGAGACCAAGATGGTGCAGAGGTAGGGCAGCCGACTTGGGACCAGAAAGTCACAGGTTCAACTCTCCACCATGCCCACATGCTGTGGTGTCCTTGAGCAAGGCACCAAATCCCTAATTGCTCCCCAGGCAGCTTACATAACTGCCCACTGCTCCACCTGGGTGTATCTCAATTGGGATAGGTTAAATGCAGAGAACTAATTTCATCATTGTTTTGTAACATACATTGATGACAACACAGCACTTTACTTTAATATGTGCTAAATTTAAAATCAATAACTACTGTAGTAGGTAGGCTTACATGTAAAGTGGTGGCATAATAAAGTATAGACTAACTTGCTTCATCCTTACACAGTCGAAGAATGTAGTGTAGCCTAAGCCCCAGTTCATTCTTTCATTCAACCTTTATTTAAACAGATAAGTCAAATTGAGCCTTGAAGACTCATTTACAAGTGAGATCTGTTGGACAGACAATAAAAGTGGTGAAAAATAACACACAGGGTTTGGAGACCAAAAAATTCCTAACACATTTTTGACCTCTGTTTGAAGGTTAAAAAAAAGTCCTTCGTGATGCAGGTGGCCCTCTTCCTGCATCATGAAGGACCCCACTCACCCAGCACACACACACATTTTGCCCCGCTCCCCTCAGGAAGGAGGTTGAGGAGCATTAAGTGTAGAACCACTAGACTGAGGAACAGCTTCTACCCTGAGGCTGTTAGACTCATGAATATTTAACCAGAATAATCACTGTGAAAAATCACATCATGTTGCTGCTGATCTGTTTCATGTTGATGTGTTCATGCATGCTCATCTGCTCACACAGACTCATGTTTGTGCTGCTGTTCGGCATATTGTTTTAATGCTGCTAGTGCTTAGCGTATTTTTAGTTAACGTTCTTCTTTGTTCATATCTTAGATCTTATTACTGTTTTTCTTTTACATTTTATACTTTTGTTGAATGTAACTGGGACCCTGTGTACACAATGTCATTCCACCACATGTACAACATGTGGTGAGAATGACAAATAAAGAACCTTGAATCCTTGTATGGGTTCGGATCCATGGTGTTTATTACGTTTCAGTCATTCAGTCAAAAAAACAGTGGCGAAGTCTTGAAAGACTTGGACTATCAGATTTAAAGTGACAGGATTTACTGTATTCATCTGTTGTCTATGAACACTTAACATGCAGGTTAGGGAACCGGACCATAAAGAACCCTTCACATATCTTCTTCTCATCATTTGAGTGACTTCCATCCGGTCGCTGGCTCCACTGCCCTGCCTGCAAGACACAGAGGAGAAGAGCTACCTTTGTGCCCAGGGCTGTCCAGCTCTTAAACAAATAGTCATGTTTTTTAATATTCATACACATCCCCTCTCCATACACATACACATTGACACCCTATGCCCACCCCTCATACACTTACACACATACATCGCCACATTCCACAGGACTTCTGTTGCAAAAAGGACTTATTTACCACATTACCCATTTGCACCTTGCTAATGCATACTGTATTGGACTTTCTTCTAATATGCATTTTTTGTATTATTTTATATATGCTCTACATGCCTCTTTTAATCCCCCCCCCGGGATAATTATATATTTTTTATTTAATTTGAACTTAATTGAATTATCTGCTGCGTGTCTGTCTGTTAGCAAAATTACTCATGAATCACTGGACACATTTTAATGAAACTCTTAGAAAGTAATAATTAGATGTAGGTAGTCCTCGGGTTACGACGGTCTCGAGTTACGACGTTTCGTGGTTACGACGTTTCGTGGTTACGAAGAATCTCCCATTTACTATGAACAGCCTTTTGTCGAGTTATGCAGCGGCCGCTGTGGTGGAAGAATACAGTATTGCACTGTACGCGATGCGGCGGCGGAGGTATACAGCGCTGGATCGAGACGGAGCTCCAGAGAGCAGGAGGCCGGGTTTGGACCGACGAGTCCCATCAGAGGTTGCTGCGGTCGGATACATGAGCTGGGAGCTGGACGGCAGTTTTACGTCGTAAACGGAATAGAGAATACAGCGGATTGACGGAAGAATACGGTGTCACCAGCATCCCAGTAGGTCATAAACTCTTATTGCCCTTCATTATGGCTCCCAAACGTATGTTTTTTTTAATAATTATGTAGGGTACTGTGTTAGGATAGGTTAAGTGCTTGGTAATACAGTACTGTACTGTACATGTATATGGTGCGGTATGTACGTATGGTCCGACTTACGTCAAAAATCGGTTTACTACGCTGCCTAGGAACGAATCTACATCGTAAGTCGAGGACTACCTGTACAGTAGTCACTCGTTCATTGCAGGGGTTTTGTTATGACACTCCCGCGATAAGTGGAAAATTGTGAAGTGGGAACGCTATACTGTATGTATTTTAGTGTATAGGTAGTCCTCGACTTACGACGGAGATCCGTTCCTATGCGCCGCCGTAACCCGAATTTCGACGTAAGTAGGAACCAATGTTCCCTCCAAGCTGCGCGCATGCGCAATTGTGCACTGCTAACACATTCTTAGCGCACAATAAAATCTTTGCGCACATCCAAATTAAACGGAATGTGGCAGTATGTCCTATATGCCTTGAACGCATCACACAAGTGCGGGATCTGATTGGGTATGGTCAGCCCACCGGTCCGCCTCAACTTAAAATGATTGATGGACAGAGATTATATCCAATCACATTGAAGCTCACGTTGTTTTGACCAATCACTAACAGGAAGGCGGGTCTTAGAACAACAAACATGTGTGTATGCGGTTTCACAGTCAGATCATGCAGAAGACGGAGTTTGTCACACAGGTACGTGGGTCAATTAGTGTTAAAACTACTGATTTTAAATCTCGCTGTTAGGTCAAGTAAAATCAGAGTTATGATCAATAATCCACACCACGTCTTTTATCTGAATAAAGTCAAATATCAAGCGCGTTACAGCGAGAAGCTGCACACACACGCACACACACACCGCTGAACACATAAACAATCCCCCTCCTTTCTGAAGGAGGCTCCAAATTATTTGTCAAGCACCAAATCTGCAGGAAAAATAAGAAAAAGACGCAGAAGTTGAATGGAGGTCAGTGCATGATAGTCGGTGAGAGCGGGGGTGATGAAGAGGAAGATAGTTAGAAGAGGAAGAGCAGAACGAGGCCAGGTGTGCAGAGGAGCAGGTCCAGAACCAAGCATCAGTTTCTGAGCTCTGCAGATGTTGACCCAGGGACCAATGGAGGAAATACACTTTTTAGAAACTTACAGTAAAATAAATATTTTGTCAATAAAAAAAATAATGTGGAGATTTTAAACAAAAACCTTGCAAGCATTAAAATAAAAATCATCTAAATTAGATACTGTATATTTATTTGAGGCTGACAGTTTAATTAAGAAGGTTGATTTTCCCTCTGAGGAACATGAATAAATAAAGTTAAAGGGTTAAAACGTCTAATTCAAAAAAATAATAAAGTCTGTAGTTAAATAAAACTGTTTTTGAGCTGCATGCATTCAGCTGGGAGCTGCAAAATCACGTATTAAAAGCAAACTCATGGACGTTGCTGCTGTAATCTGATTCTTTTAATAAGCCATGTACTGTAACTTTCTATGATCCCAGATTCATAACAGGTGTGTGCTAGTGTGCACTCCTGATGTTGCTCATAGTGGTCCTCAGTGTGCTCAGGGAGCTTGTGTGTATGCCCAGACACATGAAAAATTAGAGGGAACATTGAATGGGATGTTCTGTCTTTTTCTCAAATCCTAACGAAGAGTGTGCACTGAAGAAAAAGTAGAGTAAACCAGAGCTGCTTTAAAACATTATTATGCTAGTTTAGTTTCTGAAGTGAAAGTCGGGAAAGGTTAGGAATAATCAATATGTTTGTTACCTGTTGTAGATACCACATTTTTCTTTGTATAAGTCACAGTTTTTTACATAATTTACATGCCCTGTGACTTATATGCAGAAGCGACATATTTGTGGATTCCCCCCCCCCATATTTATAAACCAATTTTTGGCTGAAATATGACCGTTTTCATTCATTCTGAATTAATTTTTTTTAACTCTACCATTTTCAGCCACTAGATGGCAGCAGAGTAGTAAGGCATCCCGTTGTGTCATGTAGGTAAATATTACAGTGGCCGAGGGATGCAAACGCGCTGCAAAAAGAAAACAGCGCTCCAAAAGATGAAACGCACTGCAAAAGATGAAACGCGCTCCAAAAGAACGACCGCGTTGCAAACCCATATGTTGCAAATTAAAAAGTGGCTGCAACGGAAGTGCTCCAGACCACTAGGGGCAGTCGAACAAAAAAGAGGTCTTGACGCAGCGTATCTGTACTTTTGGAACGGATTCTCCCTCGGGAGATCTGAAACTTCACGGAATTTCATTCATTCAACCTTTATTTATAGAGGTTAAATTACAAGATATAGCTTAAGGTAAGGTTAATAAACTCTGTATTTTCGTGTTCGTTAGTTGTGGTTTACAACGTTATCCATGATTGCTGCAACTTTAGCCACAGTAGCTAATATTGCCTGTCAGTGATGTAATGCTTTAACGTTTACTTTCTGTATTTACGTGTTAGTTGGCTGTGATAACGTTATTCATCACTATCAATTTTCTATTCTGTAACTGTGTAAGGAAACAGCCTCTGATCTAGCTAGCAGTCACAGGTAGCTAAACTGTACACTGCTGCTGTGTCAGTGCTGTAACATTAAAATGTTTATCTATTAAAGTCAAATCTCTGACATCTTACAACACTGTTGTTTAGAATAGCATTTTAAATATTAAATTAAAAGCTACGGTATATGCCAAACCATTTCCATGTTCTGATGTGATTAATAATTTATCTTTTTGCTTTCTTCTTGTGTCCATCTCTCTCACCACCTAACAAACA
Organism: Garcialebias charrua; assembly: GCA_038048925.1. NCBI lineage: Eukaryota > Metazoa > Chordata > Actinopteri > Cyprinodontiformes > Rivulidae > Garcialebias > Garcialebias charrua. Next base: position 9,420 of record JBBPBX010016114.1, on the reverse strand, counting down.
TGGCACAGTCATCGACATGTTATTGCAGTGTGCCATGTTGATCCAATAATAAAAAGATCACAAAAGATCATGACGATGCCTCCATCCAGCATCCAGCCACATGTATGGCTCCTCCACAACCAACCAGAGGATTGAGTCCTGGTGGTCCATATTCAGAAAGGGAAGGTAAGTGGTCTTCATAAACAAATTTAATTACAAGTAACCATAATTCAAACATGGATATACTGAAAATAACTTGATTTCTGTAGGTGTCAGTTCTGGATGGAGCTATTTGCTGATCTTCGAGATGGTAAATGGTAAATGGAGCTTATTTATATAGCGCTTTTCAGCCCCCTGTGAGGAGCCCCAAAGCGCTTTACAATACCAACCTTCCACCCATTCATACACACATTCATACACCGGTAGTGGTAGCCTGCCTTGCAAGGCGCCATCCAGACCTACCAGGAGCAACTCAGGGTTAAGTGTCTTGCCCAGGGATACAACAACACATGGTGGGCGGATGCGGGATTCGAACCTCCAACCTTCCGATCAGGGGTCGACTGCCATTGCCACTACACCACGGCCGAGATGCTGGATTCTTCAATGGGAGTCACGAGCACCAGTGTCTGCTGAGATATTGTTTTGGTGATTTTCTTCAGAGAGACTTGGATGAGTGTGTGACTATTGAACAGTCACAGGATACGCCCCTCCAGAACAGCATCATATCCAGGAGGAGTGCCAAACGAGCTCTACTACTTACCACACAGGTAATAAATTGGTGACAGATGGTATTTATTCTCCTTTCATCATGCATTTAAATGTAATCATATCTTCTCTTTAACATAGGTTTAGCTCCAGAGACTGTGCATTTAAAATTGAACCAACTGAACTGGATGCCTTTCCTGAGGCTCATCTGACAAGGGCTCCATGTGGGGACCCAAACATGCAAGAATACTTGGACTTTTCAATGGAGTACAATCATTTACAGAAGCCAGAACACTGGGAGGCTTCAACTGAACTGTATCTGAAACCAAAAGAAATTGCTCAGCTATGAATTGAAGGGAGGTTTATTGAAATGGTGGTGGAACATGTACACAACTTGTCACCCATAGCATCAATATTTAAAAGTGTGAAATGAAAGAATGAAAATAAATAGATGAAAAACAAATGTCCAAATGCTGTCTGAAGAAAACAAACCCTCTCCAAAAAACCCATGCTCACGTACCACAACAATTTCAAACTATTTAAACTGAACACAATTTGTCACCCACAGCTTCAACATGTAAAAGTTGGAAACAAAAGAACATAAATGGATGAAAAACAGTTGTCCAAATGCTGTCTGAAGAAAAGAACCCCCCCCCCTAAAAAAAACCATGCTCACATTCTACAGCAATTTCAAACTATTTAAAAAAAAATCTAGAGTCCAAGCTATAGGCATATATGTACTTGGTTTGAAGAGTCTCTGAAGTTCAAGGGCAGTCAGTCTCTTTTCACAGTTGCACAGGACAGGGGTCAGCAAAGCAGGGTGTTATTTCAGTGCAGTCAGGAACTGAAGGGCTGAAAGACCATCTTTGAATCTACAAAATGAACAAAATTGTTAAGGTAAAATTGTTTGTGACAGTGGCTATTGAAAACAAATGCACATGCCATGGAGCGTTTCAATCTAAATATTCAAGTCATATTAATTAGTATAGCACTTTTAAAATAGAAGCTGTTACCGAAGTGCTTAACAAGACGATCACAACATCAAACAAAAATCAAAAACATATAATTACAGCAATTGGACCAAAAGCATAAAAACACCACTGTAATTAGAAACAATGGGAAAAAAACGTTTTAAATCATGAAATAGTAACAAATAGCAAAAAACAATAACAAACGCATAAACAGAGTCTGAAGGAATGAAATACTAAATTAGATCAGATGACTGCGAGTCAAGAATAAAACCAAAGGCATAAACACAGTCATTAATAATGAAAAGCTGAATCAGATCAACTCATGTGAATATGAATTCTGAATATGATGAACGCCTGAAACCTGTGACAGCTCCCTCCCAAACATTAGCCCTCGATATGTTGAACCTGCTGACTCTTTTGTGATCAATAGGAAGCGACAGGTTTGCCACAATATCGAGTACTGTAATGTCAATATCCAACTCACTTTTTATGACAACAAACAGGGCTCTCAATCAAGGACATCATGATGTTTGCCACTGGATTAAATACATTGCCTTTGTCCGGACTTCAGCCACAACCCAAACTGATGTTTCAGTCAACATCTCGCTTTCCAGTCAGCAGCGCCTGCGCAAACACAATAAAAATACCAATGTCCTAGACATATGATAGTTCAAAAATGACATGGACTTTGGGATACAAAACTCTCCTGCATTCTGACTTTTTTAAGTGAAGTACAGTATAACAACACACAAATTTGGATGTTAACCTTTTAAGGCTGCTGTTAACATGTGAAACCTGTTCTGTGAAAGTTGTGAAACTGTAACATTGTGGTTGTTTGATACAATTAAAGTTGGACTCACATTTATTTACAATTCTGCCATGTTTTTCAGTGTTATGTAGTTTTCCACACAGTATTCCCAGGTCAATGGAAGCCACTGTAGCCCCTTTCATAAGACAGCTCAGTCCGGGCCTGATGCGTGTTCAGTCTTCCAACGAGCATTCAGAAAAAACACAAAGGCGGATAGGCGAGTAAATTTTACTCGCCTCTGATGCGCCCCTGATCCGCGAGCAGAGGTAGTATCAGATCCGGACCCGAGCCGGGCAGACCCACTTGTGAATGCAACCCGCGGATCCGCGCTCAGAATATGATGATATCAGTGAGCGACCGCAGGATTAATCAACAAGCAGATTTATTAACAAGGGAATATTAAAAATGACACGAAACAGCAACTTGTAAAAGTTAGTTTCGCTCTTTTTTTCTCTCTCTCTCTCTCTCTCTCTGAGCAGCGGAGGAGCTGTGTGTGTGCGTGCGCTGGAGGGAGACAGTAGATTTATTACTGAGGAAATATTAAAAATGACACGAAACGACAACTTGTAAACGTCTGACGTCTGTCCCACAATAAATACGTCGCGGTCCAGTTCAGCTCAGCTGAGTTCTGCTCCACGCCTCTTTTGGAGCCTCGCTGCGGGTTCATTTATGAACACATTTATGTGAGCGGGACCTGCCCGCCTTCAACTGTGGTCTTATGAATGACCCGGGGAGGATTAAAGCCGGACTGGTCTGTGCAGCAATTGCGCAGATTTGACTTATGAAAGGGGCTTCTGTCTCTGGAGGTCCTCAAACTGTGCCTGAAGAGGGTCATCGCCACATTCACTGTAGTTTGACTCGGTCATACTCATAAACTGTACCAATTCCTCCTGGGAGATTGTTCCCAGTCAGTTCCACCAAACCTAGGAGTAAAATATGCACAGTACACATAGTTCAGTCATATGTTAACATTTCTTCAGTCGTTTGTAAATGAAGAATTTAAAAATCACAGAAATTATTAGAATAAAAAGTCACATATTAACACATGGATTAACACAAGGCTGCTTATTTATTGTTTAGCAAATTATTATTTTTTAATGTATGCACTTTATTGGACTTATTTTGTTGCACTTTATTTACTGCCACTAAACAGATGTCTCTCCCTCAGATCATTCATCAGATCCATCCAGAACTGAGACTTACAACAAACCAAAATTAGAACTAATTTTGAACAATTCAGCAGAAAGGACTAAAATGGTCTATAATGACATAACTGGTTTCGATAACTTTATGAAAATATTTAAATGTATATTGGCCTACAGAGCAAAATAAAGATAATGTACAGATTGTACAAGACAAAGAGGGAGACTATAAACATTGACCCTTTAGTTAATCTGTTTAGAATGTTCTACAATATTAAGGCATAAAAAAACAACATTACTGACAGACAGCAGCACTGTAGAGTTTAGCTACCTGTGGCAACTAGCTAGCTTACTTTGCATGATAACATAATGATGATGGATAACGTCACCACAGCCAACTAACACATAAATACTATTTTTATTAACGTAAAAACAGAAAGTAAACGTTAAAGCATTACATCACTGACTGACATCGTTAGCTACTGTGGCTAAAGTTGCAGCAATCATGGATAACGTTGTAAACCACAACGAGCAAACACGTAAATACAGAGTTTATTAACCTTACCTTAAGCTATATCTTGTAATTTAACCTCTATAAATAAAGGTTGAATGAATGAAATTCCATGAAGTTTCAGAACCGAGGGACCGGAACCATAGTGCTATGCTAGCAGCTATTGCTAAGTCGGTTCAGCTCAACTCAGAGGAATTAAAAGAAAGCAAAAAGAAAATAACTGAGTTGGAAAAACAAGTGGATACACTCTCCAATGAGTACACGCAGCTGAAAGAAAGAGTCCTGAATAATGAAAGATATAAAAGACGGTGGTGCCTCCGTTTAAAAGGAAAAAAGGAAAAGTCTACTGAGAACATCCGAGAAGAAGTGGTGGCACTTCTGTGCAAAATTGCACCTGATTTGGCTTCAAAGATGGTCGAAGAGGTTGATGTGGTACACAGAGTGGGTCGGAAGGTGGATAACAGAGACAGACAGATCATCATTCTGTTTGTGAGACGTACCGTGAGAGATGACATCTGGAGGAGAACCAAAACTTCTCCCGTCTGCAAGGAAGCAGGAGTTCGCTTCGCTGAAGATTTGACACCAGAAGATTGGAAAACGAGACAAGCACTTTGGCCTAAAATTGAAAAAGCAAGAAAAGATGGCAAAGCTGCGGGCTTCAGGGGCCCGTTTGGTTTCATCGAAGGCAAACGAATCATGGACAATTCTTCAGCTGGAAACTGAGACTATAGTAGTAATATTATATCACTATTATTATAATATTATGTCACTATTATTATAATAATAATAACTGAGTTATAGTAGTAATTAGCAGGGTATGGTAGTGGTAGTAGTATGGTAGTGGACAGTTCTGTTAATGGGACCTCTACCTCAAGGTTTTTTCTTCCACTCTCCTAATCCATTTGTTTATGTGTTTATGTGTTCTATTTTTCAGTTAAAAACAGATTTTTCTTTTATTTCTTTTAACACAAGGGGACTAAAAGACTCACTTAAACGAAAAGCAGTTTTTTTGTTTTGTAAAGGACAACAAGCACACTGCACCTTTTTACAGGAAACTCATTCTGATGCATCTGACACAAAGTTCTGGTCGCAGCAATGGGGAGATAAAATTCTCTTCAGTCATGGGACAAATAGATCGGCTGGAGTCGCCATCTGCTTTTTCAGATGTCCGGGTAAGATTCTGAGCCAAAGAGCGGATAAAGATGGACATTGGGTAGCTTGTGTTGTGGAAGTCGATAATGTACCCATAATTTTGTTAAACATTTATGGTTATAATAATGATCAATCTAATAGAAATCTGTTACATCAAATAACGTTGGTTATTGCAGAGTTCACTGCCATTTTTCCTACAGATCATATTTTAGTGGGCGGAGATTTCAACTTAGCTCCTGATGAATGGATGGACAGATGGCCTTCACTGAGGGTAAAGGAAACTCTAAATCCTATTCTTAAAGATTTTGTTAATAATACAAAACTGTTGGATGTCTGGAGGGCGCAACACAGTGGAGTCAAACAGTTCACCTGGCATAAGCCTAATGGTCAAAGCAGATCTCGTATAGATTATTGGCTGGTTTCTGCTGCAGTCCTAGAGTGTGTTAAAGAAACAGAGATAGCAAACTGTCCTTTAAGCGATCACTGCATCGTCAACTTAAAACTACAAACACTAAATAGATGTTACAAACCTAATAATAACTGGAAATTCAATGCAAATCTTCTTACAAACTTAGAGTTCTGTCAATTTATTAAGAAACTTATCCTAAATATATCAAATGACAATTCTATTGCAACACCAATTCTTAAATGGGAATACTTAAAATATAGCATTAGAAAGTATTCAATTAAATTTAGTAAAGAATTAAATAAAAAAAGAAAAACAGAAGAGACAATGGTGATTAAAGATCTTATGTCGCTTTATAAAAAACTAAGCTGGAGTAATGAGGATAAAGATGCAATAAACAAATTACAATCTAAATTGGATGAGATTTACATTAATAGGGCAAAAGGCGCTTATGTAAGGTCCAGAGCCAGGTGGATTGAAGAAGGAGAAAAGAATACTGCCTTCTTTTGCAACTTAGAAAAACGTAGACAGGAATATAATGCAATCAATAGTCTTATGATTGATGGAGTGGAATGTTCTGAGACTAAGAAAATAACACAAGAAGTATTTAATTTCTATAGTAATCTTTATACATCTTCACATACAGAACAAGCTACTTCATCTTTTTTTGAAAAAATAAAAAATATGATTCCTGTTATTGATGAGAATTTTAAGAAAATCTGTGATGAGGAGCTAAAAATCTCTGAATTTGATATTGCTATAAAGAGCATGGCGTCTGACCGCGCCCCCGGGCCAGACGGACTTACAGCTAACTTTTATAAACATTTTTGGGAGGAATTAAAACCTCTGTGTTTCCAAGCTGTAGTAGAATGTGTTAAAAGGAAGGAACTCATGGAAACTATGAAACAAGGCGTAATTAAGCTAATCCCAAAACCTGGTAAAGATAAGAAAAATTTAAATAATCTAAGGCCTATCACATTATTGAATACAGACTATAAGATCCTAACAAAAGTTCTGGCAATGAGATTAAAAACGGGCCTACCTGGTATAATCAGTCAAACTCAATCCGGCTTTCTCAAAGGTAGATCCATCCATAATAATATTCGCCTGGTTCTGGACCTGATTGATTATAGTCACTTAATAAAAGATGATGGTTTTATGTTGTTTTTAGATTTCCACAAAGCATTTGATTCTGTGGAACATCAATTTATTGTTAATACTTTGAGTCATTTTGGATTTGGAAATAATTTTCTCAGTATGATCACAATGTTAAACACTAACATTAATAGCTGTGTGTCTCTACCTCAGGGCACATGCCCCAGATTTAAAGTAGAAAGAGGTATCAGACAAGGATGCAGTATTTCGCCTTTATTATTTATTATAGTCACGGAATTACTATCATTAAAAATTAATAATTCTAATATAGAAGGTTTGGTAATAAATAACCAGAAAATTATCATTAGCCAATTTGCAGATGATACAACCCTCTTCCTAAAAAACAAAGAACAAATTCCTCTAGCTTTAAAGGAAATAGAGTTGTTCTCTCAAGCCTCAGGGCTGCAGCTAAATATAAACAAATGTGAAATTATGAGTATCCATAACTGTTCTGAATCTTCAGTTTCCAATATTCCAGTTAAAAATGAAATAAAGTATTTAGGTATGTTGATTACTAAGTGTGAAGCTACTAGTGTAAGAAAAAATTTACAAGACAACATTGATAAATGTGGCAAAACATTAAATAATTGGCTTCAGAGAGATTTGACGTTGTTTGGTAGAACATTATTAACAAAAACTGAATCCTTATCCAGGTTGACGTATCCTGCATATTCATTAGCCATCCCCCCAAATCTCATTAAACAGATTAACAAAATAAATTTTAACTTTATTTGGAAAAACAAACACCATTACATTAGAAAAAGTGATTTGCTAAAAAATTATGAGGAAGGTGGTATTAAGGCAATTGATTTTGAAATCATGAATGGTACTTTAAAAATTAGATGGCTTCAGTCCCTTCTAAAAAACGGTGATCTTATTTGGTTTGCTATACCGTCATTCATATTTCAGAAAGTAGGAGGTATTGAGTTGTTATTGAAATGTGATTTTGAATTATCTAAACTCCCCCTACAGCTCTCTGCTTTCCATAAACAGGTTTTGTTACAGTGGAAGTTGATGTTCAAACACAATTTCAGCCCTCATAATGTCCCACTATGGAACAACAGAGCAATTCTATGGAGTAGAAAATCTATATTCATAAAAGATTGGTGGAATAAACAAATATGGTCAATCACTCAATTACTAGATGGAAATGGTGAAATTTTAAGTTTGGAGGAATTTAACAGGAAATATGGAATTGTTTGTTCATTAACATTTTATAAGAAAGTATTACGTAGCATCCCTGATGTCCTTTTTCAGTCAATTAAAAACAATTTATCTCATCCCTATATTCCAAGACTCCATAAGATTCAAATTGAGTATGTGGATATTAGGGAAAATAAATGCAACAACAGGTTTTTAAACCAATATTCAATAAATAACATGTACCCAGGAAGAACAAAAAGCACAGCTCTATTACAAACCTTTAACAATTCTACAAGAATCAAAATAAGAACAAATTATTTGAGATTTCCGATTCCTCCTAAACTTAAAGAACTACATTTTAAATTTATAAATAACATATATCCTTCAAACCAATTCTTAAAAGAGAGATTTAATTTTAATGTAGAAAATTGTGGTTTTTGTAAGACTCAATTGGAAACAACTAAACATTTGTTTTATGAATGTGAAGAAGTATTGAACTTGTGGAAACAACTTCACAACTTTCTGTCTGCTAAGGGAATAAACTTGGATTTTGTTTCCTTAGAAAATATTCAATTTGGTTTATTCATTAAAGATAAGAACTTAGAATTTATTGTAAATGTTCTGATTATTGTAACAAAATACTATATCCATAAATGTCGATACGCAAAATGCTCCCTTTCTATCAGTGCTCTAAAAAATGATATTTCTTTTTTCAAAAGTTGTCTAAAAAAGATGCAGAATGAAAATGCAGTAAAATTATATGAGTTAATGGAAGTTTTTTAGTTTCTAGCCCCCTGATTTGTATGTTTTTTTTATTTATTGTTATTTTTTCTATTTTTCATCTTTTAACTCCCTTTTTTTATTTTTAGTTCTTTTTTTATTCTGTGAAGGACTTATTTTAAGTATTATTGAGACTTTTCTTGAACCTTTGCAATCAGAATGTATTATAGTCTTTAGGAGATGTGATTCTTGTATGAGATATTGATGGTGTTTTTGACATGTTATTGTGAGTTTTGTCATTGTCATTGTTACTTTTGTTTATCACTAATAAAAAAAAAAATAAAAAAAAAAAATAAAAAAAAAAAGTAGAGACTAAACCCAGGTTGAGACGGTAACTCCTCCCCCAGGCCATTTTCAAAATTTCTCTCAAAATGGGCGTGTAGAGAGTCAAGCAGGGGAGGAGGTTGTGGGTTGTCCTGTGTTCACGCCCCCTCTAGTGGTGAACTCTCACCCCTCCCCAAGTTTAGATTTCAAAATGGCGGATAGTCGCGTCTTCAGTAAGTAAATGCCTAAACTTGTACTAAAATAACAGTTCTAAAATGTTGTTGCGTGTATTTAATCACACACAGCTTAAGCGTATGCTTCTGAACACTGAACACATGAAAAACCTGTGTTTAGCTGCATGGCATGAGGTGTACGGTTGTGTTTTTGTCTTTGTTTGGATCACA
>JBBPBX010016113.1:0-48589 GCA_038048925.1 Garcialebias charrua | reverse complement strand
TATATATATATATATATATATATATATATATATATATATATATATATATATATATATATATATATATATATATATATATATATAATATATATATATATATATATATATATATATATATATATATATATATATATATATATATATATATATATATATATATATATATATATATATATATATATATATATATATATATATATATATATATATATATATATATATATATATATATATATATATATATATATATATATATATATATATATATATATATATATATATATATATATATATATACATATATATGTCCAAAATACTATTAATAGACAAGTTTTTCTTTGTACTCTTGTAGTGTACTGCCTTGGGTACATTTGATTTCATATTGTGGCACCGTGATTGGACAAACAGTGGAACAGTGAAAGACCAGCTTGTGATCCAGATACCTGCAAGTGTTACAATTGTACCGTAATGTAAGACGTCATCTGAAATGTGTTTTGTGAAGGACAATAATTTTTCTAACAAAGACATATTTTTTACAGCCATCGGGAAAATTATTTCTTCCCAGGATTGTGGGTCATTCCTCGCCTGAGACAGGGAATCACTTCATTCTTTGGGTGAGCTAACACTAAATGGTGTCATGTCTAGGTGCTGAGGTGTCATTGCAAGGACTTTTTGGATTACCAACATTATATTGCAAAATAAAATCACATAACATATAAATATTAACTTTCAGACAACTGTTACTAAGTATTATGAAATCTCAAAATCTGATGAAGATGTAATGCTCTTCCCCTGTAGGGTTTTGACTTCAACTCCAAAGAGATTAGGATATATGACTCCCTCTCAACGTACAGAACAATAAATACTAATGACATGGCTCTCCTCAGGTAAAGAATCACACATGCACAGAATAGAACTTTAACTTCCTGAAAAAATATATGGTAAGTATAATGTTGACTTTGTGTTTTGCAGAAATGTCTTCAGGTTCTGTGGTGGCCTTCAAGGTTGGACTGTGACATTTCCTCCACAATGGGAGCAGCTAGACTCTGTCAACTGTGGTGTTTTTGTGTGTTCAGTGAGTTTCCTTGCTTCTGCAGTATTTTCTCCTTGTAGCATTTTATGCCATTGATTTAAACAAGGATTTTTTGTGTGTTGCTATTAGGCTGTTGAAAATGAGGTACGGAAGTATACTGTCACTGCGGAGCCTTTGACAATTAGTCAATGCAGGACTCTACGTGTACATCATGCCAGTGAAATCCTGAAAAGCATTGATGTTGAGGTTAGGTCATGTCGTCAGTTGGTTTTGTAGTGACATTAGTTGAAGAAAAACTGGCTTTGTTAACAATATACTGTATGGATTTTTGAAATAGGACTTTCCACCAACTTTGCTAGAAAGCATTGAAATTGAAAAAAAAGAAAAGAAGCTACAGGAAACGGAGCTTAAAAAAAAAGATTCCAGCATCCATTGCCTGGCTTGGAAGATCAGGGCATGCTTGTTTCAGCGAGCAACAGGGAAAACCTCGTATGTATTGCATAAATTAAGGGTTGCAGCACATGCATGACAGTAAAATATGTGAAAAGTAGTACTGTATTGTAAAGGAGATTGTTGTTCTGTGATATTTTTATATGTATAAAATGTATCCTGTGTCCATATTTTACACAGTGTTTTCCATGAGCACATAAAAAAATACAAGTGGGTGCAATGCACAAGCTGTAAGAACTGGCTTCACTTTCAGTGTGCTGGTTTGCCAGAGGACTGGAATGAAAGTGAATTTTTTTGTGGATGCAGTTCACACCCTGATATGTAAGAATTGCTTTTTCAATTTCACAACAATGTTTACAACTAACTGAAAGTACTTGTACATGTGAATGTGACATAGAATGACTGAGTGCAGTGTTAAGTGTTTAAGAGTTATATGAGCTACATTTTTGGAAACTGTTAAAGAAAAATATAAATGACATGAAAGTTCATACTCAATAATCCAGGTATCAAATCTGATAATTTTCAATCAAGTCATCTGGACAGTTTCTTTTAGTAGAGACGTTTCACCCTCAGTCCAGAGGGCTTCCTCAGTCAGAGTAGTCCAGCACATCAGTGTGCTGGACTACTCTGACTGAGGAAGCTCTGGACTGAGGGTGAAACGTCTCTACTAAAAGAAACTGTCCAGATGACTTGATTGAGAATTATCAGATAAATGACATGACATGTGCAGAAGTGTCCTTTTTAAGGAAAAGTACCTTCAGTTGAGATTTTTCTCCTGGGTTTTAAAGATCACTTGTAAAACGAATGGCTTGAACAAAATGGAACAAAGTGGAGGTTATTGAACTGTGCTTAACATTTACAAAATGTATTTGTTTTCCTTCAACAGTGACAATCTTGTGGAGTCTGTAGAAGCTGTGGATATTATCACAGATGCTGATATAAAGGTGATGCCATTTATTGTTATGTTACTGAAGAATTAAGTTTTACAAAAAAATACTTACAACTGAATTTACTTCAATCTGAAATGTTACAGGTCCTGGAACAGAAACTGCAGACAGGTGACATTCTGTCAAACAGAATGTACCTGTGGAAGCACAAAGGATTGGATCCGACAATTCGCAAGCTGTACAGCAAACATGTGACCGTTTTTAATGACATCACGGTAGGTTTGTCATTATTTTATTAAATTTAATTCTAAAACTTCTGTAAATGTAAAGCTATATGAGCTGTACAGAAGTGCAGTTATTAGTGCGGTTTTCCTCAAAATAATGCTGCATGGAAACATGCTGATAAGTGTCGCCTGCATGAGATTGCTTAGCTTAGTCTTTCTGTCTTTTGGAATCCTTGATGTTATGATATGTAATTTAAATACTATGAGCTGTCCTTCCACTTATAGAAAGACATCAAAAATCATCAAAATCACATCATGTAAATGTCAGACGTGTAGCTGGATGAACGAAAACTCAATTAATTGCTCTCTCATCAACTTCATCCCTTGTTGTTACAGACGGATGTTCTAATAAAGCGACTTGAAAAAATCCTATTGGTTCCGGACAGTGCAGTTGACCAACGCATGATCACAGAGGTGATTCTGCCAGAGGTGAGCTTGAAAAACAGGAAAAGACAAAACAAGTACTGTACTAAAAACATGGGGTTTTAAGTGTGAATGGGCTTGAGGACATAACCACTTTTCTTATGTGTATTTGTTGGACAAAACACTGGCAAGGATGACGGGTTCTAAAAGATCTGAAAAATAAAAACCAACCCATTCTATTATGTGAAATGGGTAACATTTCAGATTTATGTTGGTGTTTGATTTGATAAAATATTTGGCAAAACAAAGGGAATATTTAATTGACTAGTGAGAACTTGAATAATAGACAACTTAAACAAAGTCCCCCTGTTGAGTCCTTTAATTAAAGTAGGTACCAATATTCACATGGCTTCTAACACGTCAAGCCGGTCTCTTGTATGGATAACTTCTAAACAACAAAAAAAGTCTAAATCGACAAATCAGACAAATATTAAGTTGTGCACCCATTGTATTTTATTTTTTAAAGTTATGTGGTGTCATTTGTAACTGATGTGAATTAGAGAATAACAATCAAAACTAAAAAGTACCGTAAATGAACATAGAAATGTGACTGTATTTGTAATTTCATAACTGCTGGTCTTGAAATTTGTTTTTTGTAGGCTGTGATCCATTGGCTGCAAAGTAGCACCAATGTTTGCCGCTACAAAGCAGAGATGGTGCTTCTGAGGACCGTCAAGGACAATGATGGGTAAATAACAATTGTGGGTGCAGACCGTATAACACAGTCATGACAGAATGCAGAACTGGCTCACCCCGTCCCTATTTTCTTTTATTTCCAGAGATCAAAAAGTACAACCAAAGCAAGGCACAGAAAAGGTGAAAGTTCTTCAACAGCTAATTGATAAATAAACAATTGGTCCATTTAATGAAATCGGTTTTTGAATAAAAGGGGTTTTGACACACTTGTTATACAACACTACTGTTATTATGTCAAAGGGAATATGATCTCTTAATGTTAGCTAAATCGCCAAATTGTATTAACAGGTGACATATACTGTATAATACACTCACTAATCTATTTAATTTTACGCAGGAAAGCTCCATCCTTGATCACAGCCAGATTGCAGCCGAGTGGTGCCGAAAACAAAACTTTGAGGGGCGATTAACACTTCCTGTTGTTCTGGACTATGATGATCAAGAACAAGCAGAAGCTCTTCAGGCCCTCAAGAGTTGGGATGAAGAGATGGATGAGAACTCTCCAGCAGAACTGTTCACCTTTGTATTTGAACTGAAGGACGACTACGAAAAGTTCTTCAGTAACATAGTGGATAACATGGGATTAAAGATTTTTGCAAGATTTGAATAGGTGATGTTAATAAATATATTACTTTAAAGTAACCATTTGTCTTCATTGCTGCAGCCTCTCCCCATCTGAAATAGAGGTGGCGGGTAGGGGGAAACACGCATCAGTATTTATTAAAAACTATGAAAACATGACCTCATTGTAACCCACCAGTATGCTGTGGTACTATGTCATACTATGACATCGAGAAATATGTACTGTATTCTCTGACACCCGTTTGGCCAGGTGCTTCCACAGGTAAATTTCTGAGTAAGAAATCAAAATACCGTAGCCATCATTATTGTGTTACAAACCAGCTACTTGTGGAACGCCTCTTTCCTTACAGCATGTTAAATAAATAGGAAACACTATTTGTGGCATTGTTTCCAAAGCACATGCAATCCCTTAATTAAACGTTTTCTACGATTTAAAAAGCAATACAGTCACAATTTTGAATCAATATTTTAGTAAGAGGCAGTATAAATGAGTAATTTGATGAGTAATTAGGCGAAAATAGGCATTGACATGCTGAAAACACTGACATGTCAGTACTACATGTCCCCCACAACAAGTAAATATCCCTTAAATGAATGTTTTCTATGATTTAATTAGGCGAAAATAGGCATTGACATGCTGAAAACACTGACATGTCAGTACTACATGTCCCCCACAACAAGTAAATATCCCTTAAATAAATGTTTTCTATGATTTAATTAGGCGAAAATAGGCATTGACATGCTGAAAACACTGACAGTCAGTAACATGTCCCCCACAACAAGTAAATATCCCTTAAATGAATGTTTTCTATGATTTAATTCGGCGAAAATAGGCATTGACATGCTGAAAACACTGACATGTCAGTACTACATGTCCCCCACAACAAGTAAATATCCCTTAAATAAATGTTTTCTATGATTTAATTAGGTGAAAATAGGCATTGACATGCTGAAAACACTGCCATCTAGTGGCACAAAAAAACTGTTGCATGTCACAAAAACACTGACATGTCGGTACTACATGTCCCCCACAACAAGTAAATATCCATTAAATAAATGTTTTCTATGATTTAAAAAGCAATACAGTCACAATTTTGAATCAATATTTTAGTAAGAGGCAGTATAAATGAGTAATTAGGCGAAAATAGGCATTGACATGCTGAAAACACTGACAGTCAGTAACATGTCCCCCACAACAAGTAAATATCCCTTAAATGAATGTTTTCTATGATTTAATTAGGCGAAAATAGGCATTGGCATTCTGAAAACACTGACATGTCAGTACTACATGTCCCCCACAACAAGTAAATATCCATTAAATAAATGTTTTCTATGATTTAATTAGGCGAAAATATGCATTGACATGCTGAAAACACTGACATGTCAGTACTACATGTCCCCCACAACAAGTAAATATCCATTAAATAAATGTTTTCTATGATTTAATTAGGCGAAAATATGCATTGACATGCTGAAAACACTGACATGTCAGTACTACATGTCCCCCACAACAAGTAAATATCCCTTAAATAAATGTTTTCTATGATTTAATTAGGTGAAAATAGGCATTGACATGCTGAAAACACTGCCATCTAGTGGCACAAAAAAACTGTTGCATGTCACAAAAACACTGACATGTCGGTACTACATGTCCCCCACAACAAGTAAATATCCATTAAATAAATGTTTTCTATGATTTAATTAGGCGAAAATATGCATTGACATGCTGAAAACACTGACATGTCAGTACTACATGTCCCCCACAACAAGTAAATATCCATTAAATAAATGTTTTCTATGATTTAATTAGGCGAAAATAGGCATTGACATGCTGAAAACACTGACATGTCAGTACTACATGTCCCCCACAACAAGTAAATATCCCTTAAATAAATGTTTTCTATGATTTAATTAGGTGAAAATAGGCATTGACATGCTGAAAACACTGCCATCTAGTGGCACAAAAAAACTGTTGCATGTCACAAAAACACTGACATGTCGGTACTACATGTCCCCCACAACAAGTAAATATCCATTAAATAAATGTTTTCTATGATTTAAAAAGCAATACAGTCACAATTTTGAATCAATATTTTAATAAGAGGCAGTATAAATGAGTAATTAGGCGAAAATAGGCATTGACATGCTGAAAACACTGACATGTCAGTAAAAACTGCCATCTAGTGGCACAAAAAACTGTGGCATGTCACTGTGAAAACACTGACATGTCAGTAAAAACTGCCATCTAGTGGCACAAAAAACTGTGGCATGTCACAAAAACAGTGGCATGTCACAGGAAGAGTGGCATGTCACAGGAAGTGTCAGTACGACATGCCGGTGCCACGAATTGCGCTCGGCCTTGCTGAACATTTACTGGTAGAAACAAAGTTTTGCAGAAAGTCAAGTTTATTATTATTTAGCTGAATTATTTGGGCTACAGTTGCCGTTGTGTTTGTTTTTTTATTTACAACAATGTAAAATATAAGTGGGTTATTTCTAAATCCTTTTGGCTGGTATTGCCTTTGTGTTTTTATTTATAACAATGTATGTTCAGTCTCATTAAAAGTTATGTTTCCTTGTAAATCCATTTGCATGTTATAATTTAATGACACGAGATGGTACTCCGCAGTTACTCACTACTTGAGTAGGTTATAATCAAAGTACTTTTTTACTTTTACTCAAGTAAATTTTTGGATGCCTACTCACTACTTTTACTTGAGTAATATTTGGTTCAAGTAACAATACTTTTACTTGAGTAAAAATTTTGAATACTCTACCCACCTCTGCTCCTCTGACATGTTCTGTGTCAGGAGTGCATATCTGGTTACTAATTTATTATATTCGGAAACAGCAACAAAAACAAAGCGTGCGTCCATCTTGATTTTCCACCGGGAGAACCGGAACGCCTTTTCAAGTGGTAGCTTAGGAAATGACGTCACTACCACTTCCTAGTTCCCAGAATACGAGGCAACTGGAACGCAGCATTAGGTTAGGCCAGGGGTGTTCAGACTTTTTCAGCATGCGAGCTACTTTTGAAATGATCAAGTCAAAGTGATCTACCTACTATAAGGCCCCGTTTACACGAAAACAACGTGTGGAAACATTAGTGATTTTTCAATGTTTTTTGGGGGTAATAAACAAAAAATAAGCTGGTTTACATGAAAAATGCTGTAGTTTTCATGTCAGTCGGGTTGCCAGATAAGAAATTATGAACTATAGTACAGTACTGTGGCTTTAAAATTATAGTATTTTGACCTAAACTGTTGTGTTTGCTGAGTAAAGATGTTCTAAGATTCAATTCAATTCAGTTTATTTATATAGCGTCAATTCACAAAAGAAGTAATCTCAGGGCACTGAACAGACAATTGTTTTTTTTTTTTTAATGTCATGCTGCCATCTACCAGTACTACCTCAGAGATCTACCAGTAGATCGCAATCTACGTGCCGGTAATGAGCACCCCTGGGTTAGGCTATCCACATTAATGATTTTTTTTAATATCATTTAGGGGCTCTTTAAAAAGTTATTTCCATGTGGGTGCAAGGCTGCATTAAAAATAAACATCCACAAACTGCTGTTCCCGTGTGTTTGGGGTCTAAAGCTGCTCAATGAGCCATCTACTACAGGTAAGACAGTGACTGTTCATAGCGTCTCCGCTGCCAGAACATCCCTTTATTCATCTTGCAGCTGTACCCTGTGTTACTGAAAGTGCAGCACCTACATCACATGTTCCCATTTCCGCAGAACACGAGCCCCACGCGGACACAAACCCCGCACAGATCACGCATCAGGACAAAGGACTGCTCACCTGTCCCAGCTCTCCTCCTCCGTCCATGCGGGGCCTCTTGCACTCTGCCCCGGTGCAGTCACGCAGCGCCACGGCCGCAGCCTGCCCGTCGGGCTCCGGGTCTCCCCGCTTCATGCCCCGCACGGCTGCGGGAGCCCCGTCCAGAGCCCGGGACACCGCAGGCAGCATGATGGAGGCCACGTCGGTCGACATGAACATTTAAAACCTGCTCTTTTGATCTTCCTTCCTCCCGCTCAGCTGGCGCTAAGATCAAAGGCTCTAGTGGAAGTTGGTCATAAAGCAGCAGCTCGTGAGGCCTGCTGCCTTGTTGTTTCACACCGACACTAAACCAGTTCAGCGAACAGAACGCACTAATGGCTCCTGAGCTTCAGCCTGCTCTCTCACTGCGTTTCCTGCGCGCGAGGAGCTACCGCAACGTGAAGACGAGGAGCTCCTCCAACATGTCCTCCTGCCTTCCCCTCGCGCAGAGGTCACTCCTGAGCTAGAGTCCGCAAGTGTGCGCGAAAAGCAGGAAGAAGAAGAAGAAAGACGCGCGCTGCGGTGTTTCCTTCTCCCACTCTCTTGGTTGTTTTCTTCCCTCCCTCCGTCTTTTTTTCCCAGTAGCGTGTTACAGAAAGGAAACTGTCCTCCCCCCTCCTCCCTCTCTATTCCCCTCCTCCCATCTTCCGCTCTGCCTTTGAACCAGGCAGCAGCGTGCCGCAGTGCTTCCATGCTTTTCACTGGGGGTCATGTTCATAAGGAGGGGGGTACCCCCTGCTCCTCACAGTCCTCCTCAGACAGCAGTCTTCATGGTGTTCACCTCACATGACTGCATGTTAGAAGATGTCATGGCGGCGGACTCATTACACAACCAGAGCCCAGGCCAAGGTCTGCTCCAGCCCAGCTGTGAGTCATGCAGCATGGAGAACCTCCTCGTGTTCCTCTGGCAACTTTACTGCTTGGATGACACCCAGTGGTCAAAGGCTAACACAGGAGGCAGACTGGACCCACTAATGGGTGCTGCTTCAAATTATGTCGTGAACCTTTAATTAGTTGCACCCAGGATGACAGACAGCAGCAGCAACAGCCACACAGATGTTTCAATCTTAGTTCTCTTCTTTTGTTGCTAACATAAGCCAGCATTTATTGTGATAGACGGACGCTAACATTTAAAACAAGTTGGACTGTTGTTGTCCATCCATCATCTTTACCTGCTTCTTCCTTTTCGGATCATTGCTGTCCATGTCCAGCAGTCACCTGGACAGGTCTCCAGTCCATCACTGGGACACATAGAGACAAATGAGACAAACATTCACTCCCTCACTCAAACCTAGGGACAATTTAGTCTAACATGCATGTTTTTGGTCTGTGGAAGGAAACCGGAATACCCGGAATAAACCCACACATGCACGGAGAAAACATGCAAACTCCACCTAGAATGGTCCTGGGCCCGGGATTTGATCTAGTGACCTTCTCACTGAGAGGCGGCAGCTCTACCAACCGAGCCACTGTTGGATTGTTGTATCAGGGCCGGCCCAAGGCTGCTTAGGGCCCTGGGGCCACTAGGGGGCCCCCTAAGTGGAATTGAAAATTTTAAGTAATGATTTCTATGTGATTCCATTTAATATTTTATGTTCAGCTTTTGCAAATTATTGCATACATTTACATAGATTTAAGAACTAATTATTCAACTTTATATGTCTTTTTTAAACCATTTTATGTGGTGTCAAGTAATTGTTAATTTACATTATTTAAGGATTTCCTTGATATTTTTATTTTATTTTATTTTGTCTGTTTTTTGCACAGTTTAATTTATTTTTATGCATCTAATTTTTTAATCTGTTTGTTATTGTTCTTGCACTTCAAATTATTTTGATCATTACTGCTGCAGTTCTTTGGAACCAAAGATAATAAGCCAGATGACACTTTTGCTGTAACATACATTGCATACTGGTGTTCTTTTTTAATTTAGTTACTTTTAGTATATACATATAGGATAATGTAAACATGACTGTCAGATTTGCAATGAGTTTATGTTAGGTAGGTGAATGATCTAATCATCTGACAGTTGATTGCAGTAATCTACATTTTTAAGAGAAATAGAGGGCCCCAAACCAAATTTCGCTTAAGGCCCCATGGAGGCTTGTGTTGTATGAATTATAAATAAAAACAAAATGTAATGATCTGCAAGTCTCACAAACCCACGTGCTATTCACAGAACATTCCGGTTAAAAATAAGAACATGTTCAGTTTTTAGGAAAAGAGAAGTTAATTTTGAATTTGAGGTAGCAACATATCTCAAGAGTACCACATATGGTGCCTTTTACGACAAACTGTTATACAACAGAACAGCAATCTGTGGCAAAGACCTTGCATAAGCTTGATTTGTGACCACCTTGACCTTGAAGCTGGGGTGATGAAAAGTGTGCACAACATTCAGTCTAGTGATGATGCATATGCATGGGTGTCAGACGCATTTTTTAATGTGGGAGCAAAAACTGATAAATTTTGAATAAAGTAGATTCCGTTTCCTGTATTCTGGTGTGTTTTAACGGGTTGTTAAGCATCTACGTTTACCTACATACAGTAAGTAAACACTTGATTCAATAACTATTTTAGAGACAGATTCCTCGTTCAGCTAGTCTATATATGCATCATCCAGTTTTTAAACTCACTCCTATGGCTAAGATAATGAAATTAATGTGACACAATTTATCACAAACAATGAAATGGTCGGTCAGCGGGCACCGGGCAAGCAAGATACTGTACTTCAGAAGGCACAGACCCAGCTGCTGAATGAACGGGTGAGACAGACCAATTTTACTACTGTATTGAGGCCTTGAAGGCCAAAGAAGAGCACATTAAACAAAAACTAACAACGTGCCTAGATCAGACCACACTTCAGCAAGTGATGGACTGTACAGATCAGGCACGCTTAGCACAGCATGTCAAGTCCAAGACTTGACAACAAAACGAGTTTAACTTACTGATTATTTGTCAAAACCATCAAAATTCCAATAACAACACATTCAGTGTAAGACAACACTCCGGTACACAGTTACATGCCAGGGAGACAGAAAAGTGGGTGAAGAATTTATCTGACAGACAGCTCACCCAACAGGAGACAGAGATTCTTGCCAGGGGACTGAACTTTGCAGTTGCACCAAGTAGCATTCCTCTGGTGGAGATGATCACAGCCACTGAGTCAGCCATCCGCAACAACAAAATTAAAAAGTGTGAGACAGAACTACCGTACTCAGAATCAAAATTTCAGCCTGCCTCAGTAATGCCAAACCACCACCTTCCAACATCAGTAGAGAAGAGAGGGATGCATTCACCACTCTTAGCAAGGACAAAACATCATCATTCTCCCAGCAGACAAAAGAAGGTGCACAGTGATTTTGAACCAGAAAGATTAATAAGAAAGTTATGACACTCCTTAACCATGTATGAACTGCTGAAAACATATCCAAAAAGTGGTTCCAAGAAGAAGTTGATAGATTGCCTGAAAATTTTGGAGCAGGACAAGGCTATTGACGGTATTCTGTACCACAGACTGTACCCAGGGGAGGCCACGCCAAGTCTGTATGGTTTACCCAAAATCCACAAACAGGGTGTACCTTTAAGACCAATTGTTAGCATGATTAACTCGGTCACTTACAATGTTTCCAAATATCTGGCATCTGTACTCATCCCTTTAGTTGGCAGCTCAGAACACCACATACAGAACACCATGGACTTTGTGGATAAGGTGAGGGATGTCATCATGGAGACTGATGAAACAATGGTCTCTTTTGATGTTACATCACTCTTTACGTGCATTCCTGTTGATGAAGCAGTAGAGGTGGTCTGTTTAAGGTTAAAATCAGACACCACTCTGAACAGCAGAACCACGCTTTCCACAGAGCAACTGTGTCAACTCTTGAAACTGTGCCTGCAGTCAACCTACTTCACATATGGGGAGCAATATTATAGGCAGAAACATGGGTGTGCTATGGGGTCTCCAGTTTCTCCTATTGTTGCCAACCTGTACATGGAGGAGGTAGAAAAGAGAGCCTTGACGTCCTTTTCAGGGAGACCACCAAGTCATTGGTTCAGGTATGTTGATGACACCTGGGTTAAAATTAAATCTCAGGAAGTCCAACATTTCACTGATCACATCAACTCTGTGGATAAATATATCAAGTTCACACGAGAAGATGTAAAAAATGGCAGGTTGGCTTTCTTGGACTGTGAGGTCTCAGTTTCTGATAGAGGAAATTTGCAAACTGAGGTGTACCGCAAACCCACCCACACAGACCAGTATTTACAGTTTGACTCCCATCACCCTCTGGAGCACAAGTTAGGAGTCATCAGGACTCTGTATCACAGAGCAGACAGCGTCCCCACTAACTCAGCAGCCAGGAAGAAGGAGAAATTACACACAAGACAAGCGTAGAAAAAATGTTTGCAGGTCTTTCACTTTCTCTGAATGGCATTAATCTGGCCTCCAGTTCTAAAGTTAAAAATCTTGATGTTATTTTTGATCAGGACATGTCTTTTAACCCCCCCATTAAAAAGGTAACCAGGACCGCTCTCCTTGACATGCGTAATACAGTATCACTAAAATTTAGAAACATCTTGTCCAAAAATGATGCAGAAAAACTGGTTCATGCATTTGTCACATCTCTAGACTGGACTATTGCAATTGTTTATTATCTGGGGTGTCCAAATACTTCTTTAAAAAGTCTTCAGTTGATCCAAAATGCTGCTGCCACAGTCTTAACTGGAGTTAGTGGGAGAGATCATACATCTCAAGTTTTAGCTTCTCTCCATTGGCTCCCTGTCAAATCCAGAATTGAATTCAAAATCTTACTTCAAACCTACAAAACCCTCAACAACATAGCTCCATCTTATATTACAGATCTTATTGTTCCGTATTTTCCTAACAGAGAATTTCACTCTCCGACTGCAGGCTTACTTGTGGTTCCTAGAGTTTCCAAAAGCAGAATGGGAGGAAGATCTTTCAGTTCTCAGGCTCCTCTCTTGTGGAACCAACTTCCAGTTTCTGTCCATGAGGCTGACACATTGTCCAGTTTTCAGACTGGGCTGAAGACTTTCCTTCTTAATAAATCCTATAGTTAGGGTTGGCTTGGGTTTCCTGAGCTATCCCTTAGTTATTCTATAAGCTTAGACTGCTGGAGGACAAGTTGACCACATTTCTGTCTTTACTTGTTCTACTCCTCCTGTTTATATTTGTTTCTATCCTTATCCTTGTGTTTTCTTTCTTCCAATAGAAAATTCACAGAATCTGCTGCTTCCTTAAATACAGAACTTGACTAATTGGCATTTTTATGTACGTGAATGTTTCTGTGCAGTACCCCGAGACAACTTGTGTTGTGCCATGGCACTATAAAAAGTTGAAACCAGAAGTTTACATACACCAACTTTTCCCGTTTTAGGTCGAATAGGATAATCTTTTTTTTTTTCTATTTGCAAAATGCCAGAATAATGAGTGAGAATTTTTAATGCAACTTTTATTTCTTCAAAGTCAAAAGTTTAAATACACTTCATTAGTATTTGGTACCGTTGTCCTTAACTGTTTGACTTGGGTCAAACATTTTGGATTTTCACGAGCTTCTCACAATAGTTTGCAGGGATTCTGGCCCATTCCTCCTGACAGGACTGGTGGAACTAACTCTTTCTCATACATGCACTTTCAGCTTTGCCCATACGTTTTCAATGAGACTGAGATCAGGACGTTGTGATGGCCACTCCAAAACAATGACTTTGTTATCCTTGAGCAACTTGGTAACCAGTTTGCCAGTATGCTTCGGGTCATTGTCCATTTGGAAGATCCAGCTGCGCCCAAGCTTTCACTTCCTGACTGATGTCTTGAGATGTTGCTTTAGGATTTCCATATAATGTTCTTTCTTCATGATGCCATCTATTTAGTGAAGTGCACCATGTCCCTCCTGCAGCAAAACAACTCCACAACATAATGCTACCACCCCCGTGTTTCACAGCTGGGATGGTGTTCTCAGGCTTTTTCCTCCAAACGTAGCAATGGTCATTATGGCCAAACAGTTCAGTTTTAGTTTTGTCAGACCACAGGATGTCTCCAAAAACTAAGGTCTTTGTCCCTGGTGCAAGGACAACAACCTTCACATCAATGTGAAGAAGACAAAGGAGATGATTGTGGACTTCAGAAGGAAGGAACAAACAAACACACACCCCACTGAACATAAGAGGATCTGCGGTGGAAGTGGTCTCCAGCCACAAGTACTTCAAAGTCAACGTCAAAGTCAAAGTCAACTTTATTGTCAGATCTGCAATATGTACTGTACAGGACATACACAGGACCGAAATTGCGTTTCTCTCAGTCCCTCGGTGCAACAGTAAACATCTAAACATTGAAACACTGAAACATATAATAATAGACATAAGCATAAAATAGTAAAACTAACACTGTCCTGAGTTTTTTTTTTTTGCATAGCGGTGCAAGAGCATGAAAATCCACACCAACTCTAAAACTAAAACATTAAACATTTAATGAACATAATACTGTCCTGAGTTTTTGCATACTAGCACAAAAAAAAGAGTATAAAAAGTATAACTAAAATAAACTAAAGGTTTCTAGCATTGACATTTGCAAAGTGGCAAAGCAGCGTATGAGTCAATGTACACAGTATATGTATGAGGTAGTAGTTGATGTTGTTATAGAGGCAAAAAGTGGCATATGCAGTAAGGCACATTGGGCATCCCTAAATAAGACCGTTCAGAGCACACTGTATATGTACCAGCAGTGGTGTAGATATTAGAGTAGTGTAAATAAATGTAAACAGTAGTAATTACATGTAAGCAGTAGTAATAAAAGTAAACAGTATTAATAAATGTAAACAGAGAATGTAAACAGTATTATGATTATAGGCAGTGATGTAATACAGACATTAGTGCAAGTATGAGAAGTAGTGCAAACTGTATGAGCACATGACCGAGAGTTTAGTGAAAAACTTTGTGTTGAGTGATAATGTGTGAGAAAGTTTTAGTGTTAAGGCAGTTCAAATGGGAGGGGGGGCAGAGCAGGCAGAGTGTTTAGCATTCTGACTGCCTGATGAACAGAGCTGTCTCTCAGTCTGCTGGTTCGAGCCTGGAGACTCCTCAGTCTCCTCCCTGATGGCAGTAGTCTGAAGCAGCTGTGTAGTGGGTGTGTGGGATCACCTGCCATGCGGTGGGCTTTCCGAGTGAGGCGTTTGCTGTGTAAGTCCTGCAGTGAGGGCAAGGAGGTGCCCACGATCTTCTCAGCTGCTCTCACAATGCGCTGGAGGCTCTTGCGGCAGGATGCAGTACATGCACCAAACCACACAGTGATGCAGCTGGTCAGGACACTTTCTATGGCACCTCTGTAGAAGGTGCTCATGATGGGGGTTGAAGCTCCAGCCCTTTTCAGCTTGCGGAGAAAGTAGAGACGCTGGTGAGCCTTCTTTGCCAGTGCTGCAGTGTTCCTGCTCCAGGACAGGTCCTTTGAGACGTGCACTCCCAGGAACTTGGTGCTGTCTACTCTCTCCACTGCGGTGCTGTTGATGGTCAGAGGGGCATGTTGGGCATCCTTCTTCCTGAAGTCCACAACAATCTCCTTTGTCTTCTCCACGTTGAGAGTGAGATTGTTGTGTCCGCACCACAAGGCCAGGCGGCTCACCTCGTTCCTGTAGTCCGTCTCATCGTTGTTGCTGATGAGACCCACCACTGTTGTGTCGTCCGCAAACTTGATGAAGTGGTTGGAGCTGTACGATGGTGTGCAGTCGTGTGTTAGCAGGGTGAATAGAAGGGGGCTCAGCACACATCCTTGTGGGGCCCCTGTGTTCAATGTGATGGTGCTAGATGTGTTACTCCCGACCCGCACTGTCTGTGGTCTCCCGGTCAGGAAGTCTAGCAGCCAGTTACACATTGAGGTGTTCAGCCCCAGACTGTCCAGTTTAAGGATGAGCTGTTGGGGGATGATGGTGTTAAATGCCGAGCTGAAGTCGATGAACAACATTCTAACATAGGAGTCCTTCGTGTCCAGATGTGTGAGAGCTGTGTGAAGGGCAGAGGAGATGGCATCGTCGGTTGAGCGATTAGGTCGGTATGCAAATTGGAAGGGATCCAGGGAGGCAGGGAGGACAGATGTGATGCTTTTCATGACTAGCCGTTCAAAGCACTTCATCAGGATGGGGGTGAGTGCTACTGGGCGATAGTCATTGAGGCATGCGGGCGTTGCCTTCTTTGGGACAGGGATGATGGTGGTGGCTTTGAAACAGGTGGGGACGATGGCCTGGCTCAGTGAGATGTTAAAGATGTCCGTGAAGACCGCTGCGAGTTCCCCTGCACAGGGGACTTGGGTGTACACATGAATGATAACTCTGATAATTCTCAATCAAGTCATCTGGACAGTTGAGAATTATCAGATTTGATACCTGGATTATTGAGTATGAACTTTCTTGACATGAATGATAACCTCAGCTGGAGCAACAACACCACCAGCCTGATCAAGGAAGAGACTCTACTTCCTCAGACGGCTGAGACGAGCTGGTCAGGAAGCCCAGTCCTCACCTCCTTCTACAGGTGTGCAGTGGAGAGCATCCTGTGCTCCAGCATCAACGTGTGGCATGGAGGCTGCACAGTTGCAGAAAGAAAAGCTTTACAGAGAGTGGTGAAGGCTGCACAGAAGTCTGTTGGAGTCAGTCTCCCCACCATCACAGACATTTACACCTCCAGATGCAGGAAGAGAGCCACCTGCATCATGAAAGACCCCACTCACCCAGCACACACACTCTTTGCCCCACTCCCCTCAGGACGGAGGTTGAGGAGCATCAAATGTAGAACCACTAGACTGAGGAACAGCTTCTACCCTGAGGCTGTTAGACTCATGAATAAATAACCAGAATAATCACTGCAAAATATCACATCATGTTGCTGCTGATCTGTTTCATGTTGCTGCTGATCTGTTTCATGTTGCTGTGTTCATTCGTGCCCATCTGCTCATATAGACTCATGTTCGTGCTGCTGTTTGGATTGATGTTTTTCAATATTAGTGCTTAGTGTTAGCCTGGTTAAAACCAGACCCTTGTCCTTCACTTCGCTTCGTACTAGGGTCTGGGATTTCTCCCATAGACGATTTCTCCGGTCGATTTTTGACCGGACCAATCAGAGAACAGAAGGCGGAGTTTTGAACGACGTCGACTGACGTCGTCAGTTAAAATGGCTGCCGCCACGAAGGAATTTTCATGAAAACAAGGTAAAAAAACTATTATTTCTTTGCTGAGAAAAAATATATTTCTTAGCTGACGTTATATCAGAAGTGTTCCTGAGCTTAACAGTTCCTAAATCAATTCACGAAATGGTCAAATCTGCTGGATTTAAATTGTTTCGGTTTGACATTTTCCAAACAGCCTCGGGTGCGCTACGAAAATAAATTATAAAAAATCGAATTTTATCTCAAATGTTTCATCTAGGCCAACAGTCAGTAAATTAGAGCCATATAATTACACACTGGTAGCAGAAAAAATATCCACCGAGTGGTTTCTGAGCTATTTATCTGATAGCCTGGACCTCGCCAGGCTAAACTAACAAAACTCCGCCTTCTGTTCTCTGATTGGTCCGGTCAAAAATCTACCGGAGAAATCGTTGTCTATGGGAGAAGTCCCAGACCCTAGTACGAAGCGAAGTGAAGGACAAGTGTCTGGTTTTAACCAGGATAGTTTAGTGTATTGTTAGTGGATGTTTTTCTTAGTTCATATCTTAGATGTTACTGTTTTTCTCTTACTTTTTATTGTTGGATGTAACTGGACCCTGTGTACTTAATCTTGTTTCATCACACGTTCCACATGTGGTGCAAATGACAATAACGATTCTCTGACTCTCTGACTCTGTGTGCATTTGCAAACATTAATCTGGCTTTTTATATTTCTTTTGAAGTAATGTCTTCTTCGTGGCAGAGTGACCTTTCAGCCCATGTCTATATGGTTTCACTCTGTGGATAATGACACACTCTTAGCTTCAGGCAGCATCTTCACCAGGCCTTTTGTTCTTGGGTTGATCTGCACATTTCGGACCAAACGTTCATCTGTGGGACACAGAACCCATCTCCTTCCTGAGCGGTATGATGGCTGAACATTCTCATCTTGTTTGTACGTATAATTGTTTGTACAGATGAACGAGGCACCTTCAGGCATCTGGACATTGCACCCAAGGATGAACCAGACTTGTGCAAGTCCACAGTTCTCTTCCTGACATGTTGGCTGACTTCTTTACCCATTATGTCACACAAGGAAGCTGTGTGTTTCAGGTGTTCCTTAAATTACATCCACAGGTGTGTCTCTAATGACCTCTCATGTTATCAATAAACCTATCAGAAGCTTCCAAAGACATGACAGCAAATGTCCCAAGTTGTTTAAAGGCATAGTAATCTTACTGTATTTTTTCCCATTCATTCAACCTTTATTTAAACAGGTTAATCCCATTGAGTCTCGGGGCTCGGGGACTTGTTTACAAGAGAGACCTGATTTTAACAAAGAGTGATGACAACAATAGACAAACACAATAATAGACAATCATAAAGGATGCACACAAATTGGACATTTTTTTTATATTTTTTAACATGTGAAAATAAAAAAAATATTTAAAAGAAAATGTAACAAAAAACAGCTAGATTGTAGGGCGGTGTAACATTTGACATGGGGGGGGGTCCAATTGCCTTAAAAAAAATTCTCACTCTCATTCTGGCATTTTGCATAGAAAAAAGGTTGATAATCCTATTTGACATAAAACAGTAAATGTTTATTCTGATTTCAGGTCAGACGGTGTGAAAAAAAAAAAAACACACCGGTAGGTGTCTTTTTAAAAAGTGTTTAACTTCTGGTTTCAACTGTAAATTGGGGCCAAGATGGTGTAGTGGCAGGGCTTCTGACTTGGGACCCGAAGGACGCGGGTTCGCGCCCCGGCCACTACACACCTTGGGGTGTCTATGAGTGCACACCTAATTCTCCAGCTCCCCGGGCGCTTTCTATGGCTGCTCACTGCACCACCTGGTGGTGGTTGGGTTAAATGCAGAGACGAATTTTGTCTGTGTATGGGAAACATACACAGATGACAAAAAAGGACATTATTATTATTATTAAAACTGAAATGAATTGTGCACCTAATAATTATATATCCTTTCAGCCTCTTGCTGCTAATTTCAGCATTTTTGTTCGTTTCAGTTATTTTGTTGTCAATTTGTTGTCTGCTCTTTTCATGTTTTTCTTTTTGACAATTTCATTATTTTGTAATCTTTAGCCTCTCTGCCTATTTGAACTGATTTTTCTCTATTCATCTTTTCCACCATGTTTCTGCGGTTTGTCTTTTCCTGTTTCACCAAACGTCAGCTGTTCAAATCAGAGTCAGAGTCAGAGAGTCAGAGAGTCAGAGTCAGAGAGAATTTATTGTCATTTGCACCGCATGTAGTACATGTGTTGAAAACGAGATTATGTACACAGGGTCCCAGTTACATCCAACAACAAATGCAAGAGAAAAACAATAATAACATCTAGGATTAACTAAGAGAGACATCAGCTAGTAATACACTAAGCCCTAATGTAGTAGAAAAACATCATTATAAACAGCAGCACGAACATGAGCAGATGGTCACAGATGAACGCAGCAACAAGAAACAGATCAGTATCAGTATGATGTGACATTTTGCAGTGTTTATTCTTATTATTTATTTATTCATGAGTCTGACAGCCTCAGGGTAGAAGCTGTTTCTCAGTCTAGTGGTTCTACATTTGATGCTCCTCAACCTCCGTCCCGAGGGGAGTGGTGCAAAGAGTGAGTGTGCTGGGTGAGTGAGGTCTTTCATGATGCAGGTGGCTCTTTTTCTGCATCTGGAGGTGTAAATGTCTGTGATGGTGGGGAGACTGACTCCCACAGACTTCTGTGCAGCCTTCACCACTCTCTGCAGAGCTTTTCTCTCTGCAACTGTGCAGCCTCCATGCCACACGTTGATGCTGGAGCACAGGACGCTCTCCACTGCACACCTGTAGAACGAGGTGAGGACTGGGCTTCTCAGACCGGCTCGTCTCAGCCGTCTGAGGAAGTAGAGTCTCTGATGACCTTTCTTGATCAGGCTGGTGGTGTTGTTGCTCCAGCTGAGGTTATCATTCATGTGTACACCCAGGTATTTGTAGCTGGAGACCACCTCCACCGCAGATCCACCTATATACAGTGGGGTGTGGGTGTGTTTGTTCCTTCTGAAGTCCACAATCATCTCCTTCGTCTTCTTCACATTCATGTGAAGGTTGTTCTCTTTGCACCAGCTCTCCAGATGTTCCACCTCCTGTCTGTAGCTGGATTCATCATTATCTGTGATGCATCCCACCACAGCTGTATCATCTGCAAACTTAACAATATGACAGCCTGGATGTGTGGCTGTACAATCATATGTGAGCAGAGTGAACAGAAGAGGGCTCAGCACACATCCCTGAGGAGAGCCAGTGCTGAGGGTGATGGTGGAGGAGGAGAAGTTGTGGATCTTCACGGACTGTGGTCTGTCTGTTAAGAAGTCTAAGACCCAGTTACAAATAGAGGGGCTTAGTCCAAGTGTGGATAGTTTGTCTATCAGAGTTTGGGGGATCATGGTGTTGAAGGCAGATGTGAAGTCCACAAAGAGCAGACGCACGTATGAGTCCTTCTGATCCAGGTGGGTGAGAGCAGTGTGGACCACGGAGGAGATGGCGTCCTCTGTTGATCGGTTCTCACGGTATGCATATTGATGAGGGTCCTCATTGATGTTGACGGCTGTCTTGATGTGGGACATGACCAGTTTCTCAAAACATTTAGCGACTATCGGGGTGAGAGCCACCAGTCTGTAGTCATTCAGACCAGTCACTGTGGAGCTTTTTGGGACTGGGGTGATGATGATGGTTTCCACCAAATTCAGCTGGCATAACAGTTTAGTGCTGAAAGCTTTGACCTCCTGTTTCAGCTTCTTCAGCAGCTTCCAGCAGAAATCATTCAAAAATAATGATTAGCTGCATTTTCACAGGAAATAACATTTCTGTAGTTTTTGAGCGGTTTGTTTTTACATTTGGTTTTTCAGTTTTCCATCTTGATATTGTTCTTGGTCTGCCAGTATGCATTTATTTTACAATCTTTCCATTTCATTTGTGTTGGTCTGGATTTTACATACAACTGAAAAGGCCCAACATATTTTGATTTACCTTCTTGAATTCATAATCCTCACCTATGTTTAAATTGACATGTGGCATCTTATGTTGGAGCCATGATTCATGTCAGTCCTGTTTGTGCAGCAGCTCTCCAGTGTGTGAACACTTTAACTGGACTACATTTCATCTGGCGTCAGAACATGACATGTTCTTTTCATGTCAGAACAGAACATGACAGTGATCCCATCAGTTTTGCCAGAGGTTGTAAAACTGATCAACTTTTCAAATCAAGATGGCTGCCACAGCTAAACAATTTTAACAGTTGGTGTTATTACTGTAGCCTACTCATCAATTCTATGGAGTTAAAACTTTCTCCACCTAAACACGGACAAAACCGAATGCATTTTATTTGGTGCATCCAGTGACACCAGCAACATCCTTCCCAGTCCCAGTTTTGGTTTTCCACTCCCCCACTTCAACCAGGTGGTCAGAAATTTTGGAGTGCAGCTTGACTCCAACTTAAAGCTTGATAAACAGATCAGTTCTGTTGCCAAGACCAGCTTCTTTCAGCTCTGTCTGCTCTCTAAAGTAAAGGCACTCCTCAGCCGTAGTGATCTGGAGAAGGCCATCCAGGCCTTTGTGACCTCCAGACTTGATTATTGTAATGCTCTATAGTATAGTTTAATGGTACATCCAGACCGAGCGCGTTTAACGGCAAAAAAAGCGCGAAACGCCTCGAGGTTGACGCACTGGACCCAGTGGTGTTCAAACCGGAACGTGAGCGGCGGCGGGGGAGGAGTTATGGTACGTCCACACCTAACAGCGTTTCAACTGCAGGAGCATCCAGTTTACATGCAAAGTCAATGGGGGTCTTGGCGTCGGGCGTCACGTCACGTGCGTGTTGAGCGTGCTGGAAGGCGTTTTCCGTGCACGTGAACCCGCGTCAGCCTCCAAAGCACGCATTGAACATGTTGAAGATTTCGCCGTTCAAACGTTCAAACGCCGTTCAACTCCCCCTGATTGGTTGATCAGGGAGAGTCGGGGGGAGAAGAGAGGGGGAGAGTCCCTATGTGACGCGGAAACGAGGGGACTGAGGTATTGCGCAACTATGTGACGTATTGTTTGTGGGACACAGAAAAAACCCGCAAAGTCGTGTACTATGGAAGAGAAACTCATTGTAGCTGTGTGTTCGCGACAAGTCCTTCACGACCAGTCAAGTCTGCTCTACAGAGACAGAAATAAAAAGCTCCTTGCCTGGCGGAGTGCAGTGAGGAACTCTGTATACCGGTAAGCTCCTCCCACACCCCCCGCCGCCACAGCTTCGCGTTCTGGTCTGGACACCACTGTGGGTCCAGTGCGTCCACTTGCGTGCGTGACGAGCTTTTTTGAAGTTGAAACGCAGTTAGGTGTGGACGTACCATAGCAGAGCTTAACTTGCTTAACGTGAAAAGTTCACAATTCAAAACTTACCCAATATCCCGACTTCCTCATTGGCACTCCGCCAGGCAAGGTCCTTTTTATTTCTCCTCCATACTTGAACACGACTTCGCGGGTTATTTCCTTGTCTCACAAACAATACGTCACACAGTTGCGCAACACCCATCCCCTCGTTACCGCGTCACATAGCTGACTCCCCTCTCTCTCCTCCCCGACTCTCCCTGATTGGTTGACAGACGCGTTGAACGGCGAAATCTTCGGCATGTTCAAGGCGAGCTGTGGAGGCTGCCGCGGGCTCACGTGCACGGAAAACGCTCAAATGCCACTTCCAAAATGCTCAACACGCACGTGATGCAACGCCCGACCCCTGGAGGCGCGTCCCCCATTGACTTTGCATGTAAACCGGACGCTCCTGCAGCTCAAAACGCGTTCGGTCTGGATGTACCATTATGGTACATCCAGACCGAACGCCTTTTCAACAGCAAAAAAGCTCGTCACGCACGCAAGTGGACGCACTGGACCCAGTGGTGTCCAGACCAGAACGCGAAGCTGCGGCGGTGTGGCGGCAGGGGGTGTGGGAGGAGCTTACCGGTATACCGAGTTCCTCACTGCACTCCGCCAGGCAAGGAGCTTTTTATTTCCGTCTCTGTAGAGCAGACTTGATTGGTCGTGAAGGACTTGTCGCGAACACACAGCTACAATGAGTTTCTCTTCCGTAGTACACGACTTCGCGGGTTTTTTGGCAGCACGGTGGCACAACTGGTAGAGCTGCTGCCTCTCAGCAAGAAGGTTGCCGGTTCAAATCCCGGTCCGGGGCCTTTCTGGGTGGAGTTTGCATGTTCTCCCCGTGCATGCGTGGGTTTCCTCCGGGTACTCCGGTTTCCTCCCACAGACCAAAAAACATGCTTGTTAGGCTGATTGGTGACTCTAAATTGACCCTAGGTGTGAGTGTGAGAGTGGATGGTTGTTTGGTGTGAGTGAGACAGGTCCCTCTTGTAAATGAGTCCCCGTGACTCAACGAGGCTAGCCTGTATAAATAAAGGTTGAATGAATGAATGAAAAAAAAAAAAAGAATTTTATGTGTCCCACAAACAATACGTCACATAGTTGCGCAATACCCGTCCCCTCGTTTCCGCGTCACATAGCGGACTCCCCCTCTCTCCTCCACCCGATTCTCCCAGATTGGTTGACACACGCGTTTGAACGGCAAAATCATCAGCATGCTCAAGGCATGCTTTGGAGGCCGACACGGGTTCACGTGCACGGAAAACGCTTTCCAGCACGCTCAACACGCACGTGACGTGACGCCCGACGCCAAGACGCGCCCCCCATTGACTTTGCATGTAAACCGGATGCTCCTGCAGTTGAAAACGCGTTCGGGCTGGATGTACCATTATGGTACATCCAGACCGAACGCTTTTTCAACTTCAAAAAAGCTCGTCACGCACGCAAGTGGACGCACTGGACCCCAGTGGTGTCCAGACCAGAACGCGAAGCTGCGGCGGCGTGGCGGCGGGGGGGTGGGAGGAGCTTACCGGTATACAGAGTTCCTCACTGCACTCCGCCAGGCGAGGACCTTTTTATTTCTGTCTCTGTAGAGCAGACTTGACTGGTCGTGGTCGTGAAGGACTTGTCGCGAACACACAGCTACAATGAGTTTCTCTTCCATAGTACACGACTTCGCGGGTTTTTTCTGTGTCCCACAAACAATACGTCACATAGTTGCGCAATACCCGTCCCCTCGTTTCCGCGTCACATAGCGGACTCCCCCTCTCTCCTCCCCCGACTCTCCCTGATTGGTTGACACACGCGTTCACGAGTTTGAACGGCGAAATCATCAGCATGTTCAAGGCGTGCTTTGGAGGCTGACGCGGGTTCACGTGCACGGAAAACGCTTTCCAGCACGCTCAACACGCACATGACGCCCGATGCCAAGACGCGCCTGGAGGCGCATCCCCCATTGACTTTGCATGTAAACCGGACGCTCTTGCAGTTGAAAACGCTTCGGTCTGGATGTACCATAAGTACTTAAAAAGTATAATTTAAGTCGGATAAGTACCTAAAAAGTATACTTGGAGTATACTTTAATATTCTACTTTTTGCGTTGGGAGTACCGGTAAACTTTGTTAACAAAATGTTTGTTGAACCACAGGATTCATTAGTGACACTCATGAAGGTTTTAACAGCTGTGTTTCTTAGGGCTGGTGTTCAGATCTTGCTCTTGTCCACACTGTACCCCCGACTGTGCTGCCAACAACTCAGTCATCAGATTTGCTGAGGACACGATGGTCATGAGGTTGATCAACAACAGGAGGTCCAGGTGCTGGTGACTTGGTGCAATAACAACCACTTCAACAAGACTAAATAAATCGACTTCTGAAGACCTGCACTGTATTCAAGAGGAAGAAGTGGAACCAGTCCAGGATTTCAGGTTCTTCAGTCTGCACATCTCCGAGGACCTGAGCTGGACTTAACTCTACTCACATCATCCAAAAAAGTCCTGTCCAGAAGCACACATTTCATATTTCATCCAAAAGACTTCATCAGTTCTAACAAGTGAGGAGTGTGTGATGGGAAGATGGAAGGATTACTTTGAGGAGCTAATGAATGAAGAGAATGAAAGAGAAAGAAGAGTGGAGGTAATAGAAACGGTGGACCAGGAAGTGGGAAAGATTAGTGAGGGTGAAGTCCGGAAAGCTCTGAAAAGAATGAAGAAGGGGAAGGCAGTAGGACCTGATGACATACCAGTGGAGGTTTGGAAATGTCTCGGAGAGATGGCAGTGAGGTTTTTGACTCAAATATTTAATGGAATATTTGAGGGTGAGAAAATGCCTGAGGAATGGAGAAGAAGTGTGCTGGTTCCCATTTTTAAGAATAAGGGTGATGTACAGAGTTGTAGCAACTACAGGGGAATTAAGTTGATGAGCCACACAATGAAGATCTGGGAGAGAGTTGTGGAAGCAAGACTTAGACAAGATGTGAACTATCTGTGAGCAGCAGTATGGTTTCATGCCAAGAAAGAGCACCACAGATGCCATCTTTGCTTTGAGGATGTTGATAGAGAAGTACAGAGAGGGTCAGAAAGAACTCCATTGTGTGTTTGTGGATTTAGAAAAAGCATATGACAGGGTACCAAGAGAAGAGGTGTGGTATTGCATGAGGAAATCTGGAGTGGCAGAAAAGTATGTTAGACTGGTACAGGACATGTATGAGGACAGCAGGACAGTGGTGAGATGTGCTGTGGGAGTGACAGATACCTTCAAGGTGGAGGTGGGATTGCATCAAGGATCGGCTCTGAGCCCCTTCTTGTTTGCTCTGGTGATGGACCGACTAACAGATGAGGTCAGGCAGGAATCCCCATGGACTATGATGTTTGCAGATGACATTGTGATCTGTGGTGAGAACAGGGAACAAGTGGAAGAGAACTTGGAGAGGTGGAGGTATGCTCTTGAAAGAAGAGGAATGAAAGTCAGTCGTAGTAAGACAGAGTACATGTGTGTGAATGAGAGGGAGGCCAGTGGAACAGTGAGGCTACAAGGAGCAGAGGTCACAAAGGTGCAGGACTTCAAGTACTTGGGGTCCACTGTACAGGGAAATGGGGAATGTGGTAAAGAGGTGAAAAAGAGAGTCCAGGCAGGATGGAGTGGATGGAGAAAAGTTTCAGGAGTGATTTGTGACAAAAAGGTGTCAGCAAAGGTCAAAGGAAAAGTTTACAAGACAGTGGTGAGACCAGCTATGTTGTATGGTCTGGAGACAGTGGCATTGACAAAAAGACAGGAGAAAGAACTGGAAGTGGCAGAAATGAAGATGCTGAGGTTCTCCTTAGGAGTGACAAGGATGGATAAGATCAGGAATGAGATCATCAGAGGTACAGCACATGTTAAACAACTGGGAGATAAAGTTAGGGAGGCCAGACTGAGATGGTTTGGACATGTCCAGAGGAGGGACAGTGGGTATATTGGTAGAAGGATGTTAGAAATGCAGCTGCCAGGAAAAAGACAAAGAGGGAGACCAAAGAGGAGATATATGGATGCAGTTAGAGAGGACATGGAGGTAGTTGGAGTGAGGACAGAGGATGCAGAGGACAGAGTGAGGTGGAGGAGGATGACTCGCTGTGGCGACCCCTGAAAAGGGAAAAGCCGAAAGAAGAAGAAGAAGAAGAAGATCGAAAAGACCTCCGTTTGGAGAAGTAATTTGATTTTAACAAATTGATGAGCTAACAGCTACCCCATGTATTACCTGGACCAAGGTGGACCACTGCCATCTTAAGATAACTCCAGCCTTTAAAATATTAAAGCAGTTTGTGTAAAAAACTGTATGTATCATACAATTGTTTAAGTAGATCTTTATGGTTATTTGCAAATGTAATTATGAACAGCTGTCTAGAACAGGCAACATCACAATTGTTCATCGTCTTTCCACAGAATCCCACTTGAAAATAACTTTTATTTTCTTTTTTCTAATTACCGTATTGTTCTAGATATCTGCATTGTGTATATCTTTCTGTTAAATCTGCTTTCTATTTTGCTTGTTGTACACTTGTTTGGAGTTCTGTTGGTTATCATTCTGCTCCAGTTAATCCACACACCTGTTTCCTATTTTTGTCACATCCCCAACACATAGGACATACATACAGTGTATATATATATATATATATATATATATATATATATATATATATATATATATATATATATATATATATATATATATATATATATATATATATATATATATATATATATATATATATATATATATATATATATATATATATATATATATATATATATATATATATATATATATATATATATATATATATATATATATATATATATATATATATATATATATATATATATATATATATATATATATATATATATATATATATATATATATATATATATATATATATATATATATATATATATATATATATGTGTATATATATATATATATATATATATATATATATATATATATATATATATATATATATATATATATATATATATATATATATATATATATATATATATATATATATAGATAGATAGATAGATAGATAGATAGATAGATAGATAGATAGATAGATAGATAGATAGATAGATAGATAGATAGATAGATAATTTTTCCACCACCTGGCAATCCTTCTATCTTAGTGTTTAATAAATCCATTGTTCTTTTTCACATTATTCTCTCCTGCCTGTGAGCGTTACATCCGAGTCCCTCATCTTATTACAAACCATGACAAAACCATATACTGTACAGCATCTGCTAATTGGCCACATCAGAGTCACAGTGTTTCAAACAGTGTCTACCTTGTTTACCACCTAATTATATTTTTCCAGACTTGAACATAACTATACCTTTCCTGAAGGTCATAAACTGTCAAAGAGGTAAGAAAACACTTCAACAGATCATTCTGGTCTGGTTTTAAATTATATGTACATATTGATAGTAATGGGAAGGTCATCAAAACATTGCAATAGGACTAAATTATATTGCAATAGGACTAAATTATATTCACAAACAAAGCTACAGTATATCTTAATAAAACATGAATAATAGATAGAATAGCAAGACAGCAAGTAGCTCTGTTTGCATTACTTCATATATTTTGGTGACCCATCCCTCAAAAGTAGGGGGATTACTTGTTTCTATAAGCACAGTGGGCCAGGCAGCCCTGTCATGGCAACAGGCCCCTTATTTCATCATCCTTCAGCGTGGTAACACCAGCACAGACGGCGCTGATAGGCCTGTCAGATGAAAACATCATGTGATGTATTGGACTCTGAAGAGTTTGGCAGCTGAGAAAAGCCACTGAAGACGATTAAACTGAAGCTGCAGTTAGACGTGAAGAGGACTGGAAATGTAATGTATCGAGAATTTGATCTCATCAGATACTTTAGGCAAACATTTTCACTGTTCTTGAGATGACATAAAGACCAAACTTTTCCACCGTTCT
This sequence comes from Garcialebias charrua, assembly GCA_038048925.1. Lineage (NCBI taxonomy): Eukaryota > Metazoa > Chordata > Actinopteri > Cyprinodontiformes > Rivulidae > Garcialebias > Garcialebias charrua. The sequence goes on along the minus strand of JBBPBX010016113.1, from coordinate 19,875 downwards.
ATGCTAAATCATTTCAGTGTGTTTCAAAGTCGCGTCTAATTTGCATCCGTCCCAAAGACATGTTTTCAGATGTGCTCATTATACCTTGTCTGAAAACATGCCTGTGTAAAAATCCATGCCTGCTCAGTTTAATGAATCTTTCTCATTGCAAACTAACGCACATTCGGCTCAGCAGCTGCAGTTAGCTGAGTTTCTCCTACCCTAATTCTGCATCCAACACGTCGTTTCATCTTGCTTAAAAATGAACAATGTGCGAGTCAGAACCGGCACCTCTTTCCATCTATCTGATCTGGAGCTGTCACCTTACTTTAGTCTTCATCTCTACCTCCAGAGATATTTCTCAGGAAATAACAAGCAGAGTAAAAAAATGTGACTTTTACTGTGACCTGCATGTCTCATTACGTTGTGAGAAAACACTAAAATTGGTCTCATTGATGACAAAATGACGTGGAAACATCATATAAATTCTGTAAGGAGAAAAATAGCTAAATCTATTGCAATATTATACAAAGTCAGGAACTTATTAAATGATAAAGCTCTGTATTTGTTGTATAATACAATTATTGTTCCACACAATTTATTGTACTGATGTTTGGGGTAAAGCATGTAAAACATTTATGGAGCCTATTTTTGTGCTACAGAAAAGAGCTATAAGAATAATCACTAGAAAACATTACTGTCACCCATCTAGCGAATTATTTCATAAACTGAAGTTATAGAAGTTCCATGACTTGGTGGATTATAATATTTTGTCAGTTATGTATAGAGCTCATAAAAATGAACTAACTTTGAATATCCAAATATATTTTGTTAAATGACAAAGCTATTATAGTCTCAAGGGAAGAGAAATATTTGTTAAACCAAAATATAGAATCAGTTCCCTTATCAGTCAGGTTCACTGCGGTGCAACATATGACTATGGGAATTGGGCCTCCGCGCGGTTCACCTGAAGTAATACAATCACGCCTTTTAAGGCAAATGGTAAATGGAGCTTATTTATATAGCGCTTTCCAGCCCCCTGTGAGGAGCCCCAAAGCGCTTTACAATACCAGCCATCCACCCATTCATTCAGACATTCATACACCGGTAGTGGTAGCCTGCCTTGCAAGGCGCCATCCAGACCTACCGGGAGCAACTCGGGGTTAAGTGTCTTGCCCAGGGACACAACGACACATGGTGGGCGGATGCGGGATTCGAACCTCCAACCTTCCGATCAGGGGTCGACTGCCATTACCACTACACCACGGCCGCCCTAAGGCAAGTGGGCGTCAGCGTCACCAGGGGCCCGCCCACCTGGTATAAGAGGTGCTGACTACCCACGTACATCCTCTTTTGCCCTTCACCTCACTTCACACCTAAACTTCGCAGGACTCCGTGTGACTGGATCGCTCGACTGGAGGAAAGCTCGCTCTCTGCCCAGAGTGTCACGGACTTCCCTGCGAGCACTTTGTTTAGCGGGATGCTATCCTAGTGTAGTTGACTTCGACATTCTATTGAACGTTTTCCTGCTGTTTCGTCGCCCAGTTTAGCGGGACGCTAACTGCGCCACACGCTACCTGCCAAGCTAACTAAGCTAACGGGTTAGTCACCACGAACAGCACAACGAGAGGATTCAACATTTTCCGGCTGTTTCATCGCCCACTTTAGCGGGACGCTATCTGCGCAACACGCTACCTGCTAAGCTAATGGAGCTAGCTGGTTAGCCACCACGAACAGCTAAGCGAGAGGATTCTACATTTTTCCACTGTTTCATCGCCCAGTTTAGCGAAACGCTATCTGCGCCACACACTACCTGCTAAGCTAACAGGGCTAACAGGTTAGCCACCACGAACAACGTAACGGAAGGATTTCTCAAACCAAGTTTAGCGGCGACTAACTGGTTTCAACTCGATGCCTCTTCTCGACCATGGCTCCGGAGAAGAGCAAGAGGAAATCAAAGAACTCCAATAAGACGAGCAGGCCAGCGAGCCCCGGCTCCCGACCCTGCCCCAACGAATGTGGCTATTTCATATCAGCAGTGGACACCCACGAGGCCTGTCTGTTCTGCCAAGGAATGGTCCATGCAAAGACAGCTTTGGTCTCCCCCGAATCTTGCCCTCATTGCAACCAACTGCATGAGGCAGCGAGACGAAGACGCATGGACTTCGTGGCCAAGGCCATGGGCAGTTCCACCAGAAGCGCAAGAACCACTCCTCACAGAGGCCCTCACTCCCACAGCGGAGTTGGAGGCAGACGAGATGGAGGACAGCGGCGCTGGAACCTGGGGTGAGACAATGGACGTTGTTACCCCCGTGGGGGACTCCATAGTAGAGTTCGACACGAGGGACTTGTTACAAGCCGACGAGCTCTGACTAACAGCCTTGGGCGAGATTACGGACGACGAGGCAGACAATGAGGAGGACGGAGAGGACGAGGACTTCTCCCAAAGCCCAGTGACAGATCAACCAGAGACAGACGTTTCCACCTCCGCTCTATTCGAGCTGTGCCACAGAGCCGCGGAAACTTTGAAGGTAACTTGGCCAGAACACCCCACTCGACAACAAGTAACGAGGTTGGAGTGGAACTTCTTCTATACCAAGTAGCAGTCAGTCACGAGGCACGGGATGCCCATCTTTCCCGACTTCCAGACAGAGCTGACGCTCACCTGGGCCTAACCCAGGGCCCCCCTGACACTGCCTCTCTCCTAGTTCCTGGACGTGGACAGAATGGAGGCGGCGGGCATGGCCCACATTCCTCAGATGAGGAGACTTTGGCGGCTCGTTTGGCCCCCAGGATGTCTAGCTCAAAACCCAATCTGCCCAGCAAGGCTTGCCATGTGTCAAGCTTACAGCCCGAGATTATCTACCGAGCACAGGACCTCGCTGTGCGCGCCATGAACGTCTCTGCAATGATGCAGGCCTACCTGGCCGAAAAACTTCTGGATCTCCAGCAGACCTCCAACAAAAGAAAGGCGGCCGAGGTTCTGAACCAGGCCCAAAAGGCGACAGACTTTGTCCTCCCCCTCATGAGAACTGCAGCCATTGCTCAGGGAAAAGCCATGGCCGAGACGGTGATCGCTCTGCGTAATTTGTAGTTGACCCTGACAGACCTTCCAGAGGGCCAGCGCACCCCGTTCCTCCACTATCCCATCCAGCCCACAGGCCTGTTCGGCGGGGGGTTGGAGCGGATCCAAAGCAGACTGGATCAACAGAGGAAACGAGAAGAAGCCTTGCATGAGGGGATACCCAGAAAACATTTTGTGTAACCCAGAGAATTGAGCGGGCACATGGGCCAACAGCAGCGACACCACTCCGCCACACGTCAACCAGCTCTAAAAAGGCCAATCCTCGAGAGGGAGCAACGGCCTACACCCGTATCAGAGCCTCCTCAAGCGGGCCAGGCCTGGTCGAAGAAAAGGTTTGTTCCACGTCAAGCAGGACCGCCACGGTCCTCCTCAACGAACCATGACAGGAAGCAGAAGTCAGCCTGAGCCAGGACTGCTTCACCACCATTCAGGCGTTTCCACCCAAAGGGAAAAGAGGAAAGCCGAACTTTTAAAACCAGCTATTGTGTTAAAGAAGCCACGATTAACTGGTCCAGAACATGTAAACACAAAAAAAATCACTCAAATGTTTGTGTAACAATGAAAAATGGTTGTTTGAGCACGAAAATAAAGTCTCAGAAAACACAAAATGTCCTGTGTCCCGTCTTAGCTTTAGAGGGGAAAACACAACACCTTTTTATGCAAAATGTGTCAATAAAGAGACAAAGGGACCGGTTCACACACACTGGGCTTCCCTTGCTCTGATAAGACACAGTCTCTCAGGAGAAACAATGAGCCTCTGCAGGAAGTCAGAGACCTGTCTGCCCCAGACAGACTCTCTGACCCCGGCAGTGGGACAGACAGGCCTGCTGAAGAGCAGGCGGGGGGGGCGCTCTCCTGCTGTCCTCCCCCCTCACACACAAGGTAAACAAGCCCTCCAGGCTGACAGCACGTGCTGCAGCATGGGAGACATGCAGCCCAGGTCCCTAGGTTATACCAATCATAACTCACGGGTACAAGTTACAATTTTTCAAATGGCCACCACCCTTCCTAGGATTGGTGAAGTCAGCCATAACCCCATCTCGCGTTCACGTTCTGAGGGAGGAAATTTGCTCCATGATGCAGAAAAATGCAATCAGGACAGTTCCTGCTCACAATGTAAACAGAGGTTACTTCAGCAAGTATTTCGTCATTCCAAAGAGAGGGGTCGGTCTGAGGCCGATTTTGGATCTGAGAGGTCAAAACAAAAGGATGCGCACGTTCAAGTTTACCATTTTGACCTTAAAATAAGTACTCTACTCGGTACGCCCGAGAGATTACTTTTGTAGCGTGGACTTAAAATGTGCTTTTTTCCACATCAGCATCTGGCGCACACACAGGAAATTCCTACGTTTTGCCTTGGAGAACAACACATACGAGTTCCAGGCCATGCCTTTTGGCCTAAAAACCGTACCCCGGACATTCACGAAATGCCTGGAGGTAACCCTGGCACCCATGAGGAACCAGGGTGTCAGGGTGTTGAATTATCTCGACGACTTGTTGGTCCTAGGGGACAGCAATGTCCAGGCAAAAACACACACAGATATGGTAATGTCTCATCTGAAATCACTGGGTTTTGTTATAAACCTGGAGAAGAGCAGTTTGTCTCCATCTCAGATTTGTGTTTTTCTGGGAGTAGAATTTAACTCCATTCTGTACAAGGTAAGGCTCTCAGAGGCACGGGTAGCAACTCTTCAACTCTGCTTAGCACGTTTTCAGCTGGGCAAGACGGTGTCTCTCAAACTGTGCCAATGTTTGTTGGGCCTACAAGTAGCAGGAATTGTTTGTGTTCCTCTGGCCCTATTACATATGCGGCCTCTGCAGATCTGGGTCAACAAGCAACTGGAGCTCGGCCCCCCTCATAAAACGGGGGGTTTGAAAGTCAGTTCAGAATGTGTAAAGGCCCTGGAGCCATGGAAGAACCCCACAGTGTTCAGCAAAGGAGTCACACTGGGTAGTGTATTGTCTCGAGTCCTGGTGATGACAGATGCATCAAAAACAGGGTGGGAGAGGCTCTGCTGGGACCAGTACGCCCGTGGGGTCTGGAACCAGCAGGAGGCCCGGTTACACATAAATTTCCTGGAGCTATTAGCACTGTTGCTGTCACTGAAACATTTTTACAGGAAAGATCTGGTCAAACACCAGCACGTCCTGATAAAATCAGACAACAGGTGCACTGTGGCCTACATCAACAGGGAGGGAGGGACACGGTCCCAAACCCTCCTGATGCTGACACAGAAGTTGCTCACATGGTGCAGCTCCTGGATCTTGTCACTGAGGGCAACTCACATGCCAGGGGAGCTAAACTATGGGGCAGATGCCCTATAAAGGGGCCCCCCCTCCCCTCAGAATGTCGTCTGAACCCATGTATCGTGGACCAGATCTGGGCACGATACGGGAGAGTAGACACAGATCTGGTCGCCTGCAGCAACAACACTCATTGCGTTCTGTACCACTCCATACGGGACGTGAACCCACCATTGTGGATGGACGCCCTGACGTACAGCTGGCCAGCAGGGAGGCGGTATTATGCATTTCCCCCGTCCCTTTGATTCAGGCGACTCTGGAGCGTATACGCAGGGAAAACCTCTCTCTTTAATATTGGTAGCTCCCAGGTGGCCAAAGAAAGCATGGTTTGCAGAAGTTATCTCACTCCTGGCAGGAACACCCTGGCAACTGCCCTCCACAGGGACCTGCTGACCTAGGCCCACGGGCAGATCCTGCATCCACGCCCAGAGCTATGGCAACTCTTGGTCTGGCCGCTGAAAGGGACTGGTTAATGGCTTCTGGACTACCCAGTAATGTGGTAAACACAATACAGGGAACAAGAGCACAGTCTACACAGACGCTCTATGCACGCAAGTGGCATGTTTTTGAGAGCTGGTGTCTAGAGAGGAATGATTTATCATGTCCTGGACGACTGAGAATCTTCACCAGCATCTAGAAAGGAATATTGCTCCATATTCCTATGACTTGGTGTAGCTCCTCACCTTTCTGCAAGACTGGAGAAAGAACGCTCCTTTTCAACCATAAAGGTCTTCTTATCAGCCATCTCGACATGCCACGAAGGTTGAGGGAGGTAAATCACCTGGTGCCCACCCTTTCGTGATACGGTTCATGAGGGGCGTGCTGAGGAAGAGGCCTCCAAGCAGGACTTTGACCCCTCAATGGGACCTGCATTTAGTCCTGGACGCCTTGTGTGTGCCTCCATTTGAGCCTCTTAGCAGCATTAAGATAGACTTGTTATCTTATAAGACTGCATTGCTATTAGCTCTGTGCTCAGCAAAATGCGTGGGGGACCTTCACGCTTTATCGGTACACCCAATGTGTACTAGATTTGCCCCAGATGGGTCAAAGGTCACCCTGCGTCCAAACCCCACATATGTGCCAAAAGTCCGACTCTAAATCCCAGAAGTCTGGACTTCGATCTGTCATCTGTCCCCCAGTTCTGACTGCAGAACAGAGGCGTTTGAACGTGCTCTGCCCTGTTAGGACCCTGAGCGTCTACATGGAGAGAACTGACAGCTGGCGTAAAACAAACCAATTGTTCATATGCTTTGCTAATCCTGCCGCAGGCAGGGCCCTGTCTAAATAGCGTATCTCACACTGGTTGACTAAAGCCATAAAAAGGGCATACAACAGCAAGGGTCAGCAGGTGCCCAGTGGGGTACATGCTCACTCATCCAGAGGCCTAGCCACTTCCTGGGCCTTATTCAGAGGTGTTCCAATAGCAGATATCTGTGCAACTGCTAACTGGTCATCATCAAACCCGGAATCCCGGTTCCCCACACCATGTGTCGTTGTGTCCTTGGGCAAGACACATAACCCTGAGTTGCTCCCGGTAGGACTGGAAAGCGCCTTGCATGGCAGTCTGCCGCTACCAGTGTATGAATGTGTGTATGGATGGGTGGATGGTTGGTATTGTAAAGCGCTTTGGGGCCCCTCATAGGGGGCTGGAAAGTGCTATATAAATAAGCTCCATTTACCAAATAAGCTCCATTTACCAAACCCGTTTGTAAAACACTACAGCCTAGATGTCACAACACGTGACGTAACTCAAGCTGTTCTCTCTACCACAGAGAAATGAACGGCTGACACCTGTAGTCTAAGGCAAAAAGTTATCATAAGCATGCATTTCCAGAGCATTTCCAGGGCGTGATTGGATTATGTTCCCATAGTCATATGTTACACCGCTGTGAACCTGACTGATAAGGGAACTGAAAGTTATGCACCATAACTCATGTTCCCTGAAGGAAGGGAACAAGGTGCAACACATGTTTGCCCCTCCAATGCCCAAGCTCGGTGAAGTGCGTGTAGAGGATGTACGTGGGTAGTCAGCGCCTCTTATACCAGGGGGGCGGGCCCCTGGTGACGCTGACGCCCACTTGCCTTAAAAGGCGTGATTGTATTACTTCAGGTGAACCGCGCAGAGGTGCAATTTCCATAGTTATATGTTGCACCTTGCTCCTTCTTCAGGGAACATGAATTATGGTGCATAACTTTCAGTTTGAAGGGTCGGTCAACCTCAATCCAGGGAATTGGATTGTGGATTGGTTTGGAGACTGAAGTAAAAAATGCAAAATCAATGTTTACATTTAAGAAAATGATTAAAACTGAATTACTGCAAAAATATATATGAAATGCTGTTACATATGTTGTATTGTAGTTCGATAATTATAATGATTTTTTTTTGTTCTGTTACTTGCAGATGATTGTTGTTTGATTTGATTGTTTGAAAAAGGGGGCAGATATAATAAGATTGTTTCCTTCTTTCTGCTACCCTTCATTTTATTTATAAGTTGTATAAGCCTAATTTGTGGGATTGTTTTGTGTTGTATTTTAAAACGAATAATTTTGAATGAAAAAAAGAAAAAGATCTATTTTCAAATAAAACAAATCTATTTATCTTACTCTGGCATTTGGCAAATTTTGATCATTGAGCTTGTAGAAACAGTGCATGAATGATACTTAAGGATATCTTTAGTTAAACACAGAAAAAGAAATTAAGCAACACATATTACTCTAGAGTATGGCCAATTAAAAAAATGGAACAGAGAACGATGAAATGTCTCCACTACTGCTCATTTTAATTAGTGAGAGGCTTTCTCAGGAAGAAAACTCGACCCATAACGTCTCTATCTGATCACAGCTGCTGACATGGCTAACAGAGGGAGCATAAAGTAATCAACCTGCATTCTGTCTAAAGTGCAACTGCCTCATTATTAATTTATTCCAGATATTGGCACAAAAAAGCAACAATGACCTCCGAGAATGAGCTGAACAAACAACAGGAAATTTAATGGGCTCGCTAAACCAAAATAGCTTTGAGACATGAATGCTTTCCCACATTTTTTTCCATACTTATTAAGAATTTGAAAATCCTCAAATTAAATCCAATGCTTTTCAAGATTTTGTAGGAAATCTGAAAAATGTTGGCTCAGAAAATAAAAATAAACAGTCCTATACAAGTGCTGAAAGGAGGTGCTGATTCTCATCCCAAATCTCATCATCAAATATTACCTGCAGCATTCTACAGAAACATAACCTCAATAACAGAAATGAGGTCAAACAGAACATCCTATTTTATTTTTACTCAGTCTGTAATCACATTGATGTGTGCAGTAAAATGTTTATAATGTTAAAGTCCTGTTGTTGTTGTCTGGTATATATGACAGGTTGCAGTTTGTAAAACTACGTTTTCAGGATGCTGGACATGATCCATTCAGCGTTGCAGTGTGACAACCTGCCCTCCAGCTTTCTGTTCTGTAAAACATCCTCATGCACTCTTACAAAACATCCCTGAACAAGTAAAAAAAAAAACTGGTTTTGTATCTGCTAGGATCATTTGTTCAACACACACACACAGAAGTGCACATGCACACACTGGTCTAATCTAAGTAGCTCTGGCTGTCTATCCAAAAGCAGGCTGAAGATCTGAGTGAGTGCAAATTAGTCTCTTGTTTCAAGTGCATGTGTGTGTGTGTGTGTGTGCGTGCGTGCGTGCGTGCGTGTGTGTGTAGGGGGGGGCGGTGTAACGTTGAGGAATGATAGTTCCCACAATGCATGACAGCTCGAGGGTCACAACAACGCCCTAAAAACAAGAATAAGTGTGTGATGGACCTTCTGAATTGAAGATGCTGACAGAATGAGACACAACATTTGTAAACAGGGTGGAACATTTAAAATGTTATTGTAAATGCATAATATTTGCATCCATTTCCAGATCTACTTTACAAAAAAATGTTGCTCACTTGTCTGACAACCACCCACACCCCGTCATTCACGTGCCTCATAATTCTGTCTTATCTGTTTTCTTGACACCACTGAAATAAGTCTTGGCTGTTCTGGGCAGAATGGAATGCTACCATGAGTGGGTGATGAGTAACTTGTTGGCTTTTGATTCATGTTGGAAGGTGGTCATCAGTTTCTTCAATTATTTCTCACTGGTTTCTAAAAAGATGACAGAAGGGATAGGAACACCCGGTGAAATGAAGATAAATGACTTTTCCACTCCAACTTGCATTTTCTTCCTCGCTCCTTCGCAGGCTTCTCCGATGTTATTTACGAGTTCCATCAAAGGGCTCGATAAAACATCCATGCATTAAGGGGAGAATTAGGCACTCTTGGTCCCTTTACCCCAAAGCCATGCAGGCCAGCACGTTCAGCAATCTGTTTAGCAGGTAACAAATAACAGTATAAGGATACCCTGGCCACTCCATAATGGATATTTTGTAAACGTCACTGTGCAATTGATCACATAGGAACTAGCTGTAGGGTGCTTAAAGACTGTTGCTGTTTTTCTTTTGTAACTCCCAGCAGTCAGGAAACTTGTAGTTCTATATTAGGGAACTATGACTAATTTACCTTTAAAACAATTCATAAATTTTAACAGTAAAGACCAACATAAAGTCATTTGGAATACCATAAATAATATTTTGTAACGTGGGCAAGCAACAGTGAGAGCTTGAAACAGTTGAGACTGGAACAGATAACTAACTTATTAGATATGAAAGCTACAGCATTAAGATAAAAGTGATGAACGAGCAGCTATTTTTAGGTCAAATTCATTCATTTTTGAGAGTGGATACTTTTCTGATCAATTTTATAGCCAGTGTAGGTTTTATTAAACTAATCTGATCAGATAAGATAAGATAAGATAGGATAAGATTGGATATGATAGGATAAGATTGGATATGATAGGATAGGATAAGATAAAATAGGACATAACAGGATAGGATAGGATAAGATAAAATATGAACATGAAAGGGTAAGATAAAATAGGATAAGATAGGAAAAAATAGGATACGGTAAGATGGGATAGAATAGGATAGGATAAGATAAGACAAAATAGGATAGGATAATATAAGGTAAAATAAGATAGGATAAGATAGGATAGGATAAGCTGGGATAGGATAGGATAGGACAAGATAAAATAGGATAGGATAGGATAAGTTAAAATAGGAGAGGATAGGATAAGATAAAATAGGAATATGATAGGATAAGATGAGACAAAATAGGATAGGATAAAATAGGATAGGATAGGATAGGATAAGACAAGATAAAATAGGATAGGATAAGATAAGATAGGATAGGATAAGATAAAAAAGGAATATGATAGGACAAGATAAGAAAATAGGATAGGATAAAATAGGATAGGATAGAATAGGATAAGATAAGATAATATAGGATAGGATAAGATGGAATAGAATAGGATATGATAGGATAGGATAGGATTGGATATATAAGATAAAATAGGATAGGATAGGTGGATAATGTGCACTATGCACATTTTGGACCATGAACACAGATGGTTTGAGAGAGGGGTGAAGGAAGCTGTTTATGTTAAGAGAGAAAAAAACAACTCTTAACAGAGGGGGGGGTCTCAGATTCCATCCATCCATCCATCCATCCATTTTCGTCCGCTTATCCGGGGTCGGGTCGCGGGGGTAGCAGCCTAAGTAGGGAGGCCCAGACTTCCCTCTCCCCAGCCACTTGGAGCAGCTCCTCTGGGGGAATCCCAAGGCGTTCCCAGGCCAGCCGAGAAACATAGTCCCTCCAGCGTGTCCTGGGTCTTCCTCTGGGTCTCCTCCCGGTGGGACATGCCCGGAACACCTCACCAGGGAGGCGTCCAGGAGGCATCCTAACCAGATGCCCGAGCCACCTCAACTGGCTCCTCTCGATGTGGAGAAGCAGCGGCTCTACTCCGAGTCCCTCCCGGATGACTGAGCTTCTCACCCTATCTCTAAGGGAGAGTCCAGACACCCTGCGGAGAAAACTCATTTCAGCCGCTTGTATCCGAGATCTCGTTCTTTCGGTCACAACCCAAAGCTCATGACCATAGATGAGGGTGGGAACGTAGATCGATCGGTAAATTGAGAGCTTTGCCTTTCGACTCAGCTCTCTCTTCACCACGACAGACCGGTACAGCGCCCGCTTCACTGCGGATGCTGCACCTATCCGCCTATCGATCTCACGCTCCAGTTTTCCCTCATTCGTGAACAAGACCCCGAGATACTTAGGCCCTGTTTACACGGACACTGTGTGGGGGAAACGGAACTTTTGGGTATGTTAATTAGGTTGAAAGTTTTGCGTTGACATGGGCGAATTCTGTGGATACGACTCTCTCCCCCCCACCCCCCGTCCTCATGACTTTACTGTAGTTACCATGCTGGGCCATTAGATGGCGCTGTGATTTTTGGAACCTTCACTACTGCGCATGCGTGCTGCCTGAGGTAAACAGAGCAGACGAGGCAGCCTGTTTTCCTCTCTGGCTAAAAGTTCAGCTACTACAAGTTGTTGTCAACAAGTTAACAACAAGTTAAAGCTGGAATTTGGATAAGAGTCAACAGATTTGACACCAAGTGGGACCGCTTCATCTAACAAGCTGCACACCAGTTGCTGACTGGACCGGAACCGAGTCAACATGTCTGACTTTAGTCCGTGAGAATCAGCTGATTTACAGCAGCGCTACAAGGTAAACCATGTTCTTAATAATGTTTCCTTGTGTTTAGTTCGATCACAGAACAACCAACTGAGGTTTTATTTTTATTTTTTTCCTGCGAGGTCGAAGCTGTTCCACGAAGCGGACCGGCGGTTCGGATGTGGGTCCAGTTTCCACCAGGATGAAAACAAGTGAGTTCATTTAAGTTTGGTTAACGTGTTTTTAAAAGTGTTCAATTTCATTCTCAGTGTTTGTGACATGAGTTTGTGGTGTTGAATAAATAAATAAATTAAAAATCAACCTGGTGTCTTCATTTTCAGCAGCATGTTAGGCATGACGTAACGAGTCCAGATAGCTTCATTTAGCTCAGATAAATTTAAATATCTCCCACGCTAACATAAATACTGTTTATTATTGTTAAACTGTTAATATATAGCACATTTAGTATGTTATAGTGCAGCGTGACACGTGAAATGTCCGACTGCCTCGTTAACAGCGACAACTGGATCCAGGCAGCTGGCTCTCTTCCAACACAGATGCAGGTAAGGTGTAGAATAATTAAATATGAGAATCAAAATATATTCCATCAGCTATAGTTCAGAAAGTGGTGCGTGTGTCCACTGTCCAGTCCACCGCCATTGTTAAAATGCCGGCTGTCTGCGCGTGCGTGCTGCGTGCATGTGTTCAAACAAAAGCTCCGCGGGAGATGTTTACATTATCAGCGGGGGGTCAGCGAAAAACTTCCACCTTGAGAGCAGGATCAGAAAAGTATCGGAGTCAAAGAGGGGGGCCAGCAGCGTCGTGTAGGCGATAAGCAAAGTCGCAAAGAGAAAGTAGCGGTTACACTCAAAATATGCGCCGTGTAAACTGGCCCTTAAACTCCTCCACTTGGGGCAGGACCTCCTCCCCGACCTGGAGAGGGCACTCTACCCTTTTCCGGCTCAAGACCATGGCCTCGGATTTGGAGGAACTGATCCTCATCCCTGCCGCATCACACTCGGCTGCAAACCGCTCCAGCGAAAGCTGTAGATCACGACCTGATGAAGCCAATAGGACCACATCATCTGCAAAAAACAGAGAAGAGATTCTAAGGCCACCAAAACGGATCCTCTCAACACCTTGGCTGCGCCTAGAAATTCTGTCCATAAAAGTTATGAACAGAATCGGTGACAAAGGGCAACCTTGGCGGAGTCAAACTCTCACTGGAAACGAGCCTGACTTACTGCCGGCAATGCGGACCAAGCTCTGACACCGGTCGTACAGGGACAGCCCATATCAATGGGCCTGGTACGAGGGCGGCCGTGGTGTAGTGGTAATGGCAGTCGTCTCCCGATCAGAAAGTTGGCGGTTCGACTCCCGGGACCCGCACCATGTGTCGTTGTGTCCTTGGGCAAGACACTTAACCCTGAGTTGTTCCCGGTAGGACTGGAAAGCACCTTGCATGGTAGTCTGCCGCCACCGGTTTATGAATGTGTGTAGCATTCAATATATGTGTAGCACTTTGAGATTTTCAGTAATGAAAAGTGAGTTATAAATTGAATTAATTATTATTATTATTACCCCATACTCCCGGAGTACCCCCCACAGAACCCCCCGAGGGACGTGGTCGAATGCCTTTTCCAAGTCCACAAAGCACATGTAAACTAGTTGGGCAAACTCCCATGTACCCTCCAGGACCCTGCTGAGGGTGTAGAGCTGGTCCAGTGTTCCACGACCAGCACGAAAACCACACTGTTCCTATTGAATCCGAGGTTCGACTATCCGACGGACCCTCCTCTCCAGAACCCCTGAATAGACCTTACCAGGGAGGCTTAAGAGTGTGATCCCCCTATAGTTGGAACACACCCTACGGTCCCCCTTTTTGAATAGGGGAACCACCACCCCAGTCTGCCAATCCAAGGGAACTGCCCCCGATGTCCACGCGATATTGCAGAGTCGCGTAAGCCAACACAACCCCACAACATCCAGAGCCCTAAGGAACTCAGGGCGAATCTCATCCACCCCCGGAGCCCTGCCACCGCGGAGCTTTTTAACCACCTCGGTGACCTCAGCACCAGAGATTGGAGAGCCCGACCCAAAGTCCCCAGGCTCCGCTTCCTCAGTGGAAGACGTGCCAGTAGGATTGAGGAGGTCTTCGAAGTATTCCGCCCACCGACTCACAACATCCCGAGTTGAGGTCAACAGCACGCCATCCCCACCATAAATGGTGTTGGTCGCGTACCGCTTTCCCCCCTGAGACGCCGGATGGTGGACCAGAATCGCCTCGAAGCCGTACGGAAGTCATTCTCCATGGCCTCTCCGAACTCCTCCCACGCCCGAGTTTTTGCCTCAGCAACCACCCGAGCCGCATGCCGCTTGGACTGCCGGTACCTATCTGCTGCTTCCGGGGTCCCACAGGCCAAAAAGGCCCAATAGGACTCCTTCTTCAGCTTGACAGCATCCCTCACCGCCGGTGTCCACCACCGGGTTTGAGGGTTGCCACCACGACAGGCACCAACAACCTTGCGGCCACAACTCTGATAAGCTGCCTCGACAATAGAGGCGCGGAACATGGCCCACTCGGGCTCAATGTCCCCCGCCTCCCTCGGAACGTGTTCAAAGCTCTCCCGGAGGTGGGAGTTAAAGCTCCGTCTTACGGGAGACTCTGCCAGACGTTCCCAGCAGACCCTCACAATATGTTTGGGTCTGCCAGGTCTGACTGGCATCCTCCCCCACCATCGGAGCCAACTCACCACCAGGTAGTGGTCAGTTGACAGCTCCGCCCCTCTCTTCACCCGAGTGTCCAGGACATGCGGCCGCAGATCAGATGAGACAACAACAAAGTCGATCATCGAACTGCGACCTAGGGTGTCCTGGTGCCAAGAGCACATATGTACACCCTTATGCCTGAACATGGTGTTCGTTATGGACATTCCATGACGAGCACAGAAGTCCAACAACAAAACACCACTCGGGTTCAGATCAGGGGGGCCGTTTAACAATTGTAAACTAACAGTTTAGTCATTCTAAGTGAGAATGTTCTTCTGTAATTTATTTAAAGTGTAAACGTTCTATTTGGAGTTGTTAAATATACTTTTGTTTAGGTAAAGCAAGTATTTTGTTAAATGGGTAGTATTTATTGGGCAAAAAATAATGTGAATCTGCATCAGCCATAAAAATACAATCTGCAAAGAAGGAATTGCAATAAGCCTGTCAGTGTTGTAAGAACAACTCAGCTCAGGCTTCAGCATTTGTTAAAAAAAATAATAATAATAAATAAATAAATGAATAAATAAAAAAAGAATGAAAAAAAGAAAACATTCAAGCTGAGTGTCACTCAGTAAACCCGCCTGCAAAGGAAATATGTCTACAGGCTTTGAAATATTTATTTGGTTCTGTAATCCTGCTTTGAATGAAGCATGGATGATAATTTTATAAAATATAACCAAGAGTTAGTTTTTTTAGTAGACCTACATCACAAAACTAACAGCATGTCTGAATAATGAGCCATAATTCAAAATACCTGTACTAGTACAACGATATGTAATTTGACATGTGGTTGTACGAAGCGTTCGTACGAACATGCCACGTCAGATTCAACAAAGTCTTCTATCATGAGGAAACGTGTGTAAATGCAGTGCGTATATTTAATGAATCCCACCTGTCCTAAACAGCTGCGCGTGCACGCGTGAAGGTTATTTACATAATTCCCACCCCTCAAAACACCATATAAGGCCACAGCTTCCTGCTGTCAGACAGCAGGAAGTGTCCATTCATTCAAACTCATGAAGTAAAAGGAGGAACTTCACGCGTTCGGAGATCTGCTCTCAGTCGCGCTGTGGCTACCCCCCCACCCCCCGCAAGTGTCGGATGGTCAAATATCTTTAATTTTAGTGTACTGTGTTACATTATAGTTTCACTTATTCAGAAGAGCCGTGGCGCACCGCTACCCCCCACCCCCCCGCAAGTGTCGGATGTGTTTTTGAACAGAAGCATTTTAAAATGTCTCGAAACTACAGTTAACATCATATTAATATTGTAGTGCATATGTTTTGTCTCCCGTGGGTCGTACAGTATCAGAAATCAAGAATAAATGGTTTGATCTGAAAATGGCTTCAAACAAACGTCTCGCCGCAGCACGGACAGGAGGTGGTCAGGAGATGGTCAATCCTTGACCACCTCCTGTCATGTTGGCACGCGTCTTGCTGCGCAAGGAGGTGGTCAAGACGCGTGCCAACATGACAGGAGGTGGTCAGGAGATGGATGGACAATAAATGCCACGCTGCAAGATGCGTGCCAACATGTTTTGCAGCACAAATGATGCGCGCACCTCCTGCTCATCGCGCACCTCCTGGTCAGGGCGCAACCACATTCTGCAGGTTATATTTCGAATCAGATATAATAATCAATTGCTCCGATGGTGTTTGGCACAAGATCAGTCTTAATTCGTACTTGTTCTGCGGCGGTGTATGGGAATTTTATGTACCTGGGTGTTAATATGAGGAGCGGCTTTGATGACCAAGGGGAGCGCACGACTCACTGAAGCCTGCGCGACACACCAGACAAATTAAACTTAAAATTATAATTCTAATTCAAACAGAATAACCTATTGTCAAGAATAATTATGGTGCGTGATTTTTTTAAACCCAAAATATTTTCTAAATAACGAAATATGAAGTTATTCGTGGAGAAGATCCGTCTGGATGACAGCAGACTGACGCTCCTAAATTATACGACAGGTCCGGACCGCTCGTAAATTTTGTTCGTATCTGAAGAAAATCGTAGGATACGAAAACATTGTTGAATGCCACAAATGATCCTAAATCACTCGTACGCACAGTGTAAGAACAAATCTGTGCGTACGAACGGTTCGTGCATGAGGGCCATTGTCTTTTCAACAGTAATATGCTGGTGAAGATTCTCAGTCGTCCAGGACATGATAAAATCAAAAAAGGCGTTCAATACAGGATCAACTGGATTTTATTTGTTGCAGAAAACGTTTCGACTTCTGTCCAGAAGTCTTTTTCAATTCTGAATGAATGGAAGCTGTGAGAACGTTCTCACAGCCGTTCTCACAGCTTCCATTCATTCAGAATTGAAAAAGACTTCTGGACAGAAGTCGAAACGTTTTCTGCAACAAATAAAATCCAGTTGATCCTGTATTGAACGCCTTTTTTGATTTTTAACAGTAAGTTTGCATTTTAAACCAAAAACATGGAGACTAAAAGATACACCCTTTTAGGGTAAACCTAGACAAAAGAAATTACTAATGTTTGTTTATATTTCATCAAGCACCGGTAATCAGACACAGTTTTAAAATACATTTTGTTGAACAATTAAAGCTGTTTTGAACCAATAGAAATTGTGTTTTAAAAAAACTATATATATCAGACATGGGGTTAACTACAGCACTGTTTTATAGTTTATAGTTCTTATAATACAGTATAAGTTTAGATCATTTAAAAACATTACTATGCCCTTCTGGTGACTGAATTTTTGCATATATTACATGAAACGATGTGTGAGTGGGATAGACATAGAAGGTTAAGAATAAAAAATGTAAAAACTACTAAATGAATTTAATCTAACACATATGTTTATTTTGACAAATTTTAAGATGAGAGTTTCTTTTAAAATTAAAAACTTGTGCCACGTTAAAAATCAGATATTAAGGAATTATAAATGCTTTATGACTGTGTTATTAACTAACATGTAAACGTGCATATATTGGTACATTTAGGGAGATTTAATGCAATAGATTTTATTTGTGGATGAAGATGTAATCATGGTTGAACAGTAAAAATAAATGCAGTAAATAGGGCACTATTACCCTTTTCTTAATGAATGCACAGCAACTGCTTGTTAATGTTTATAAGGTGTTTGAAGCCTAATTATTAATCATTTAAAAAATCCTTTCAAATCTAGTCTTTTGTTTTGTGGTGGCTTAAACATAGGTGATATATGTCAGCTGAAAATAGCCTATTGAATGCTTCATTACGTACACAACATCCCAAACACAAATCCACATCTGTTTACACATGGAAAACCTTTATTTGTCCTTTGATTGAGACTTATTGCACCTCCTCACTTCTTTGGCTCATCAGCGAGGAGTAAAAATAGTCAACTGCCGCTGACTGATGAAAGATGGTGTGAAGCTGAGGCTGCTCTATAACTGTGCTGCAGATGGAGAGTTTCTGACAGCCAAGCAATACACGGATAAAACACTTTTTTTTTTAAACGTCTGATAAAAAATGCTTACACCCGAGCTTCCAACAGAAACAAGACAAGTAAGAGGCGATGTATGAGGAGGTACTGCTAAAATACACCGAGCAGCTCGTTCAGTGAAGCTCACATTAGTTTGAATTTTCCGTCAGTTTATAACGTTTCCTCCAACATGTTTTATTATTATTATTTTTTTTTTAGTTGTAAAAATAAAACTTCAAGGAGACTTGAAATATAGCAAACCAAGGTTTGAAACATGTTGCAACAGTGTTTAGATCTTAAAATATCTCATGTTGGATATTGCCATAAAATGAAATTTATCTCACCCTGCATTAATCTGGCAACTGTCCCTCAGGGTTTGCAAAATCCTTTTTACCTGAGAAGGGGATCTGTAGTTTTGTAGTATTGCTCTGAGGTCAGATACTTTCAGAGGCCTCTGTTGGCAATAGTTGATCGTGGCAGCTGGTCACTGGAAAAACAATCCCCAGATGTAGATGATAAAACCATCGAATAACAAAATGAAAAATGTATGCACTCATTTTGTTCTGTCTGAAGGGATAACCTCTGACTTTTAGGAGACTTCATACATGAAATAAACTTGCACCAGTTGAATTATATGTGTGTAAGTAGAAATGTAAGGTTTGCGTTAGCTTATTGCCTGCAATTATAAGATTTTGATTTGCACCAGTTTCAAAACAAAACCAAAGGTGTACCATGAAGAAGGCCCTGAATGATGTGTATGACTGCCACAGTGACCTCGGTCCATTAACCGTGTCTAAACTGGGAGGCAGTCGGGTTGTAAAATCTGACAGCTTGTCACAAACTACAGGTCAGATCAGAAGGTTAATGAATTGTGAAGCCAACATGAAAAGCAATTCAGCCTGCGCTCAAGGCTGAGTGGGGAAGATGAGGCGAGCACAAACTAAACCTGATTCTAAGTTAAACAAAAAGCTTTATCTAATTAAATCCCAGACTGCTTGTATTGTTTTAAAGGAAAAAAGGGCCAATTAGCAAACAAATCCTACAAGTTGTCTCATTTTGCACAAGCAGCATTATTATTTGTTGTTTAAATATCATTTCTGCATAAGAGAATACTCACAACTGTGCATTATCCAGGAGTTTGAAATGCTCCAATAAAGTAGGCTACATTCTGAACAACCTAAACATGCGTGTCTGTGTCAGTCTGTTCCAACATTTATGATTTGGTTTCATCCCAGTTTCCCACTGATGACTGAAGTTGTGTAACACACCGTGCATGACCACATGGTGTCCCCTGAACATCAAGGCTCTTCAGATCAGCACAGGTGTGTGTTAACTCACATATACTCACACATCGATACCCCTGTTCAAAGACTGTCGGTCTCAAACATGCTGCTCAGAAACAATAAAGCTGGAAAATACAGGCTTATTTGTAACTTCTGATGCATGAGAGCAAACATTATTTGTGCTGCATGTTTCTATAAAATCTATGTCCCACATTTTACACATCTAAAATGTAAAAAGCCTGTCATTGTTTTCCACAGTCCTGCCAAACCCTCACACTCTCTTCATATTTCCAAAGGTTGATTTTCTATTCACTAAAAATAAAAAAATAAAGTATTTTTGGCCTATAAGTCATGTTTTGTTGTTGTTGTTGTTGTTGTTGTTTTTTGTATAATTTGCATGCCCTGCG
>JBBPBX010016112.1:28726-48589 GCA_038048925.1 Garcialebias charrua | reverse complement strand
ATTCATGTTCAGTCCAAGAGTGGGAGGTTATGATGTTAACTTATATGAGAAAGAAAGACATCCCTGTGGCTGAACAGGCTGATGAGGTGATGTCTAAGCTGGTGGGGAGGGCACATGAAGTAGTTAAAGTTGGCATACGCAGTAAGCCAGTTTTAAATCTGACTACAGGACCTGAGCCCATTTTTGAGATACTGAAGCAGCACTTCAGTGATACTATGTCCTCTAGCTTGCCCTTAGCAGACTTTTATGCTACGGTGCCCCACCCTGACGAACATCCCTTTGACTATTGGCTGAGACTTAACAAAGCTTTGGACATGACAGAGGACTCTTTAAAGAGACAAAATAAGGCTTTTGACTCTCTGTCTGGTGATCTAGCTGCCATGTTTATCCAGAACTGCCCTGATCCTGAACTGTCGCTCATATTCAAATGTAAGCAGCTGAAAGATTGGACAGTGGCTGAAATTCACGAGAAGCTTGTTGAGAATTGCAGAAATCGCAAGCGACTAACCAAACACAAAATGTCAAGCATCCTGTCTTCCCAGCACCAGGAAGTCACCTCGTCTGTGCAGAGTGCGACACTCCGTACTGAAGTACTACCTACAGCTGCTGCTATTGGGAAGACAGCTGAGAGCTCGCCAGACCGCCTGGACCAGGTCATCGCTCTACTTGAACGTGTGCTGGAGCAGCAGCCACAGCAGCACAATTTTCAAAGAAGGTTCAATGTACACACCCAGAGGGACCAGCCGACGAAAGTAAAGCCTGCCTTACCTTGTGCTGTGTGCAACGATGGTGGACACACTACTCAGTACCACTGCAGGTCCAACCATCTGTGCTTCAGCTGTTTTGCACCTGACCACATCCGAGCAGAGTGTCCAAGGACTGTGGTGAGGAAGCCTGGGAGCGATAAGCAGGTGGTGCAGCTTCAGGAAAACTGACTGGCCTGCATGTGGTGGGGACAAGTGTTGGGCCTAAAAGTGATCCCCCTGTTGCAAATGTTGAAAATGACATGGAGTCTATATGTCAAAGTGCATGTGAAGTGAGAAAAATGGGATATACACCAATAATCCAAAACATTCAGAGACTCAAACAACATGACAACTTGTTTTATGAAAATGTGACACTGGGAGGAGTGGTTACGGTCAGAGCTTTGCTGGATAGCGGGTCGATGGCGTGCACACTGAGCTCTAAAGTAATACCTCAGCTGTTACAGCAGGATGTTTTAAGAAGCCCCGCCCTTGAGCCGACAGCCACTGTGTTGATTGGATGTGGGGGGTCCAGGACATTACCTTCTGGCATGTGCGATCTGGAGATGGATCTTTATGATTACAAAGTGATTGTCCCAACATTGATCGTTGAGAACCAGAATGAAGAACTGATTGTTGGCAGTAACCTGTTGAAATACATTATTAACAGGTTTAAGCTGAAGCAAGACATCCAGGACCAAGGCCCCACAGCACTCTGTGACAGTAGTGATGCAGAGCAGAAACTGCTACATTTGTTGGCAAGGGTGGAAGCTGCCGATTCAGACGCCCATTATGCAGTTGGAACTATCAAAATCAAGCGAGCTGTTACTCTTGAACCCATGACAGAGCATCTGATTTGGGGCAAGTTGCCACAGGTGAATAATCTGTTGGCTGGATGTACTGTTGTCGTGGAGCCAACAACCGCCAGATCTAAACCGAGAACAGTCTTGGTGGGGAGGTCGGTGTCAATCCTGAGAGCAGATGGGTGGCTCCCATTAAAGGTCATTAATCCATCAGACAAGCTGGTTACTTTGAGACGTAATACTAAGTTGGCGGATGTGAGTACTTGTGATTCAGTGGAGATGTTTGCTGGTTCCCAACTCGACATCCAACAACAAGTTCAAGTACCGTTGGACAACAGTACAAAACACAGCCTCGTCTCAGAGGACTCGACTTTACCAGATCATCCTCACCTTGTGGCACCGAGCACAGTTGACACCCCTCAGGCAAGGCTAAGAGGACTGGGGCTGTCGGATGTGGACATTGAGTCATGTGACGTTGCCCCTGAATATAAGGCTAAGCTGGCTGAGCTCATTGTTCAATACCAATCAATCTTTTCAAGGGACAAGATGGATTGTGGTAAAGCCACTGGTTTCCTACATCGCATCAGAGTCATGGATGAGAAACCATTTCGATTGCCATGTAGGCGCATACCACCAACCCAGTATGAAAAATTGAGAGAGGCATTGGATGAGATGGAAGAGCGTGACATCATACGAAAGTCTAGCAGTGAATTTGCATCTCCATTAGTGATCGTGTGGAAGAAGTCGGGTGACCTACGTATCTGTAATGATTTCCGATGGATCAATGCACGCACTGTCAAGGATGCTCACCCACTCCCTCATCCAGCTGATGCTCTAGCAGCTCTGGGGGGCAATGCCTTTTTCTCAACCATGGATTTGACCTCTGGCTATTACAATGTGGAAGTGCATGAAGCTGACCGAAAGTACACTGCCTTTTCATCGCCTTTTGGATTGTATGAGTATAATCGAATGCCTCAAGGACTCTGTAATAGTCCCGCCACATTCATGAGAATGATGCTAAACATCTTCGGTGACCAGAACTTCATGAGCTTGTTGTGCTATCTGGATGATGTCCTGGTGTTTGCTCCAACAGAAGACCTAGCGCTGGAGCGTCTGCACATGGTCTTCCAGAGACTCCAGAGCCATAACCTAAAGCTCGCCCCAAAGAAATGTCACTTTCTGAGGAGGTCAGTGAAGTTTCTTGGTCATATCATCAGCATAGATGGGATCCAGTCTGACCCTGATAAAGTGACTGCTATCACCACCATCACCGAGTCTGACCTTATGGAAATTGGCACAAATATTCCCTCCCAGAAGAAGATCCGTTCCTTTCTTGGCATGGTAGTCTACTACCAGCAGTTTATTGAAGGGTGTTCTGCCATAGCCAAACCGTTGTTTCGGCTAATCTCATGCTCTAAAGGTCCACGTGGAAGTGGGAGAAAACGCCGCCAAATTCGCAAACAGCTCCGTGCTGAGGATTGGACGACAGATTGTCAGCACGCTTTTCATCAACTGAAGCAAGCTTTGCTAGATTGTGTGGTGCTGGCCCACCCAAACTTCAGTGAGCCCTTTCTCCTGTCTGTGGATGCCTCTACCGACGGACTTGGCGCAGTCCTATCACAAGTGCCTGCAGGTGGTTCAACGGCCAGACCAATTGCTTTTGCAAGTAAATCGTTGAGTTATGCCCAATCCAAATATCCTGCACACCGACTAGAATTTTTCGCATTAAAATGGGCAGTGTGTGACAAGTTCCATCATTGGTTGAGAGGCCATCAATTCACCGTGTGGACGGACAATAATCCGCTAACCTACATCCTGTCCAAGGCTCGGCTGGACGCGTGTGAGCAGAGGTGGATCGCTAAGTTGGCGCCATTCCAGTTCAACATCAAGTACATTCCTGGATCAAAGAATGTGGTGGCTGACGCCCTTAGCAGAGAGCCCTTCGTACAGCCTAGTATGCCTCACCGTTTGACGAGAGTGCCTTATGACAAGCTGCTGGCAGAGGCTGCAGTGGTTGGTGCTAATGGAGTCCAGGAGGTGTTTCGCTGGTCAGCTAACCCACCTGAAGTAGCTGAGTGTGACCAACAGATATCTCAGGGTGTGGCGGTTGTTAAGACAGGAGCAGTATCATCATTGGAGGTTGCTGCTGTGCTCCAGGGATGCAGTGAGAGTGGTCCTGTGGTGTATCCGCATGCTCTTCTCCTGCCACAGTTCTCACAGACTGTTCTAACAACCCCACAGGTCAACTCTGAGGTGCTCTCACTTGAAGTGTTGCAGGAGAAACAGAGAAATGACCCAGTTCTAAGTAGGGTGATGTTCTTTGTAGAGAGAAAGTGGAGACCTTCCAGAAGAGAACGTGTCAAGGAGTCATCAGAAGTCCTCAAGCTTTTGAAAGGCTGGGAAAAGCTTGTATTGAGAGATGGAGTCCTGCAACGGGTAGCTAAAAACCCTGTCACAAAGAAAAAGTCCTACCTTTTTGTGGTCCCACGCTCACTGCGCCAGAAGGTGTTACAAGGTGTTCACGATGAGGCTGGTCATCAGGGTCAGCAACGGACCCTGTACTTGACGAGACAGAGATTTTATTGGATTGGCCTAGTGCGTGATGTTACTGAGTATGTACAACACTGCAGACGATGTGTTGTCAGCAAGTCGCCAGAGCCAGAAGCCAGAGCTCCTTTGAAAAACATAAGGACCTCTGAACCTCTTGAACTTGTCAGTATTGATTTCTGGACTGCTGAGGATTCTTCAAACAGTTCACTGGATGTGTTAGTAGCTACTGACCACTTCACAAAGATGGCACACGCTTTCTTGTGCCCCAATCAGTCAGCTAAAGCAGTCGCACACCAGCTGTGGAACAATTATTTCAGCATCTATGGGTTTCCCAAGCGACTACATTCCGATCAGGGGGCCACTTTTGAGAGTTTGCTTATTGCAGAGTTACTGAATGTGGCAGGCGTGCAAAAGTCCCACACTACACCTTATCACCCTATGGGTAATGGCTCATGTGAGAGAATGAACCGGACTCTAGGCAACATGATTCGAGCATTGCCACCAAGAGCTAAACATCGTTGGCCTGAGGCCCTGAAATCTCTGACATTTGCCTACAATTGTACCGTGCATGAGACGACAGGATATGCTCCATTCCTGCTCATGTTTGGAAGGGTGCCACGTCTTCCGGTGGACGTCATCTTTGGTTCAGTGCTCAGTGATCCGGAGGTGGTGGACTATGATCGCTACGTGGAGTCACTACGAAAGGACATGAGAGAAGCTATGGCTGTAGCCCAGTTAACGGCAACTAAACAGCTCCAGCGTCACACTGAGCTATACAACCGGAGAGTACGTGGTGTACTTGTGGAAGTGAACGACAGAGTGCTGCTGGCCAACAAAGGAGGACCTGGAAAAAGGAAGCTTGCTGACCGCTGGGATAGCACGGTGTATGTGGTGATTGGAAAAGATGATGAGAACCACACTTTCAGGATCCAGAATCCCACTACAGGCCAAGTAAAAGTGGTCCACCGCAATCTGATAATGCCAGTAAACTTTCTGCCTCTACCTGAGGACAACCATGATGACCAGGAGGAGGCTGTACTATCTCAAACATCAAGTTCACTTGACCCAAGTGCTGGGAGGTCAGCCATCAGTGATGCTATTTCTGACTCAGCAGAGTTTAGAACAAGAGCGTGGGTATCTGACCTACCTTTGGGAGCAGGCAGTGAGACAGATGTGGAGGATGCTGAGCAGGTGGAGGGCACCGTGCTGGAAGGAGCCACAGGACCTGCGTTGACGGACAGCAGTTCAGCAGACTCTGGTTGCTCAGCAGTCCTGACGGCTTGCCCAGAGACATTTCCGGCTCCTGTTACTGACACTCTCACTGACATACCTGCTACAGTAACTACTACAGTGACAGTAGTTGATGGTGCGACTGACCGTAGATCTAGAGCTGGACGGTTGTTGAGACCAGTGACCAGATTTATTGAAATGATGCACCAAAGAACAGCATTAGTCTGATAAGTTCTTGTATATGAAAAAAAACTACAGTTTAATTTGTTTCAACTTTGACCTAGAGGTGTTGTAACAATTTTCATATTTCATGTTTGTTTTGCTATTTGGGAGGTGAGTTTGCAGTTACACATTAACAAAATATGTAAATGGGCATTTTTTTTTCCCTTATGTATGTAGATGGGGTTTGGCCAACCTTTTCTCATACTGATCCTCTCAGGATAGTCTAGTGACTGGGTGTTTGTAACTGTGAATTTGATGTGATTGTACCTCACAAGCGATTTTGGAAACGGTGGTTGTATATTGGTTTCCTGTGCAATTGAATAGTGGTCTTATTCCATTTATGTATATGTGCCTGTACTGTTTTTTTTTTTCTCTTACTTGCTTTCATTTGGTTGTTTTGTTTTGGTTGTTGTAATGGGGCAAGTGGAATTCAGCAGGAGGGAGTGTAACATAGTTAATATTGAATATAATTCCACTTGTCATTACTTCCAAGTTTAGGTTCATGTGTAATGGGTGAAACAGCGCCCCCTCTGGCTGATTGGCGGTTATAAATATTGTGAACACAGACATCTCATTGCCAGTTAATACAAGATGGGCATGAGGTGCTGTACCCGCTGTGATGAACCTGATTTATGATCAGTCCATATTCTGTTCTGTACAGATAAACAACGTTTCACCTCATCCTGTCTCCTGGTCCTTAATAACACAACGCAGACCTGATTTATTCTGAACGAATTCACCATTTGATGAGGTTACATATATATATATATATATATATATATATATAGCATTTTTTTTTTTACATTTTGCACTACATATACTGTACACCAACACATAATGAAATGACAACATTTCAATAACTGTTGTAATTTCGTATATATGACATTTGTTATATTTTGTGTTCTGCAATGTTCTTTATTCAGAATGGAAGGTTAAATAACTGTATAATAAATAAATGGACTTTACTTAAGGATGTATTTGCATTTCATGAATTGTATTTGGCCCACAGCCCTCTGACAGAATTTAAATTTGTCGCTCTCAGGGACAAACTTTGGGCACCCCTGTTCTGAACAACGTTTCTAAACTCTAAACGCTCTAAAAGATCACAGAACGTCAGGATTTCAGCTCCCTGCCTCCTGTGCTCACAGCCACCTGCAAGCGCTCATGGCCACGCCCACTTCTCCTCTCTGCACGGAGAACAGCTGATCAGCTGCAGCAGGAAGTTTACCCTGCAGTGTGGGCTGCACAGCGGTGCAGCAGGTGCTAAATAATTTTAAATAAATAATTTAAAATAAAAATTCCATGGCGATCGTGTGGCTCATCCATCAATCAGCCAGTTGTCGTGTCCAATCTTATTTTGAAAAACCACAATAGAGCAAATCCACGATAAACGAACCGCCAAGTAGCGAGGGACTACTGTAATCCTAAAACTTGATACTTTTCTGCACTGAAAGTGCCTTTAGAAATGTGTAAGCTGCTCATGCAAGAGAGCACTTATGCACCCACATACCAACAGAAAGGCAGACGTTTGAACTTTGTAATGAGTAAGAAGGTCCCTCTTCTCTTTAGTGGAGGCCATGGTGTTCATGGTTTTTAACAAAAATTAAATTTTTGATTCAACTGACCACAGAATAGTTTTCCACTTTGTGTCCGCCCAAACGAACTTTGGCTCAGAGAAGACTTTTGTGAAAATGTTCACTTTTGCTTCTTTATTTTGCACGATAGAGCTTTAACCTGCATTTGTGGACGTCACGGGCAGAGATGACCCGAACAGAGCCAGAACTGTTTGTATTGTAGAGACACCCGGAGGCCTAAAGTTCACAGATCTCCATTATTGACTTTCAGTTTTGTCCTTTTAGCTCAGAGGCTTCTCCAGATCAGGGGTCTGCAACCTGCGGCTCTGGAGCCACATGTGGCCCTTTGGTCCCTACGCAGCGGCTCTTTCAAGCTTTGACCAAAACTGACATAAAACTGAATTTTATTGGTTGTACAAACAACTAAAACGATTAGTTTAAACTGTTTTCCTGTCATTTCTTTAGCAAATACGTGAACAACGGAGCTTTATTTCTTTATATGATAACTGCATAGTTTATATATTTTATTATTATTACAGGTAGTCCTCGGGTTACGACGGTCTCGAGTTACGACGTTTCGTGGTTACGAAGCATCTCCCATAAAAATTATTATAATTATACGCAGTTTTACGTCGTAAACGGAATGTGGAATATGGCAGATGGACCGGTTTTACGTCGTAAACGTAACGGCGGAGGAATACACTGCACTGTAGTACTGTGAACGCGGTTTTACGTCGTAAACATAGCGGCGGAGGAATACACTGCACTGTAGTACTGTGAACGCGGTTTTACGTCGTAAACGTAAAGCAGCGACGGAAAATATTGTACTTTACGCTGTGGAGCGGCTTAAAATATTGTACTGTGCACGGTGGCGGAAAATATTGTACTGTACTGTACGCGGTGCAGCGACGGAAGAATACTGTACTGTACTGTGAATGCGGTTTTACGTCGTAAACGGAAAACGGAATACAGGTACAGCGGATGGACCGAGGAGCACGGCGTCAACAGCATCTTAGTAGGCCATTAACTCTTTTTTCCCTTTATTATGGCTCCCAAACATATGTGTTTTTTGATAATTATGTAGGGTACGGTGTTAGGATAGGCTAAGTGCTTGGTAATACAGTACTGTACATGTACAGTCTATGGTGCAGTATGTACGTATATTCCGACTTACGTCGAAAATCGGTTTACGCCGCCGCATAGGAACGGACCTACATCGTAAGTCGAGGACTACCTGTATTATTATTATAATGAAAAAGGTAAAAACTGATTTTTTTCACCCTTATATGGTCTTTTTTTTAAATAAATGTTAAGAATCATTAGATATTTTACATTTTATAATATCACTGGTCACAAATTCCCCCTCCAGCGAACCTAAAGTGGCCCACGAGCCTCCAGTTGATAACCACAGTTGTAGCAGGCTGTTGCGGCTCCGGACACGTTTCATGCCATGAACGAAGGTGTAAAAATGGCTCTTTTGATGGTAAAGGTCGCAGACCCCTGCTCCAGATACTTGAAATATTCTGGTAGTATTATGATGGAATATTCAAAGTTTTTATAACTTTCTGTTGAGGCACATTATTCTGGACTGTATCAAGCATTTTATATAATTTGATGCTAAATGCTCCTCCAGCTGTTTTTAATGTACCACCTAATTTTACAACCTTTTTCTGCCCCATTACAACATTTTTCAGATGTGTTGCTGACATAAAAATCTAAATTATGTTAGTTTTTTTTTTAAATCATACATGTTTTTTGTTTAAAATTGTGATATGTTTACGATATTGTGAATTTTTTTTTTTTTTTTTTTA
Source organism: Garcialebias charrua (assembly GCA_038048925.1). Lineage (NCBI taxonomy): Eukaryota > Metazoa > Chordata > Actinopteri > Cyprinodontiformes > Rivulidae > Garcialebias > Garcialebias charrua. The sequence goes on along the minus strand of JBBPBX010016112.1, from coordinate 39,656 downwards.
GAACGCATCGATTTGCTAATCTCATACAATTTTTATTTTCATTTAGCACAATGCCTCACTTGTTTTGGATTTGCGGTTGAATAAAAATGACCTTGCAGGACACAGCATGGTTCCTCTGATAAAATGTAATAAGTTTAGTAGATGCTGGTTTGTGTGGTTTCTTCTGACAGAATGAGAAAGTCTCCAGTGTTCAGGGACATCTTTACACTGACTGTTTGGATTTGATCCCTAATAAACTGAAGCAATGAAAGTCTTGGAAATACGTCTGAGTGGAGCACGACAACATAACATTTGCGTTTTAAATCCTCACTTTTCTGCTTTTGTCACATTTGCAGGTTTTCCCCTTTCCTCTTCAATAACTTCCTGTCCGATTTAAAAACTGAACGCAGAATCGAATGTTTGCTATGTCCTTCTAGGAAAATAAAAATCCATGCACGCCTTTGGGATTGCATGATTCAGGCTGTTTTTGGCCAAGACGTGTTTTATTCCTGCAAATCAACAAATCCTAATGTGAAAAACTAGAAGTAAAGAACTGAATGTTTTACTTATAATATTCACAATGTGCCTGCTTTTTCTTATATTTTTAGGTTTTGACCAGACTTTGATCACATTTCAGACAGTTTACATGAAATGTGAGCTCCTGGTTCATGTTTGTGTATAAATACCTCCTATATTTGGATATTTCTTATAATCTCAGTGTCCAGATTACTGTGTGAATGTTTATGAAACAGTCACACTATTGTGATCCATTTCTTCCATTCGTTTTTATCATCTTTGTCGTTCCCCAGTTTTTGTGCTACTTCAACAAATCATCAATCAAAACGTTCAGCTCTTTCAGGGCAATCCTACTGTGACTTTTGGTATTGGAGCAATTTTAGCCTTTTTTTTTTTTAATATTCAGCCTTTTCTGTATTTTTTTCTCGTAAAAATGAATTGAGCTCATTTTCCATCCCTCAAATCTTTAGATGTGTTTACAACCTTTTACTGCTCCTGTCACATTTTGTTCTGCTTCAGCTTCTTTCAACTTCCTTGAGCAAATTTAACATTTTTTCAGCTACTTTCAGCTAATTTCAGCTCTGTTGTGCTCCTTTAAGATTATGTCTGCTAACTACAACATTTTTATGCTTCTTCTAACTTATTTCTGCCATTTTCAGCTTGTTATGCTCTTTCCAGCTTATTTCTGCATTTCAGTTTTTTCTAATATTTCAGCTACTTTAAAGCTGTTTTAATGCTGTTTAGCCTTTTCAGCTAATTCCACAGTGTTAGCACTCATTCCAACTAATTCCAGCCTAATTCAGCAAAAAAAAGTGCTCTCTCTCCACTTCCTTCTGACAATTTAAGCTTCTTTCTGCTCTTTTGGCTACTTTTCAGCTGTTTTTTGTTGTTGCTAATTTCAGCCTTTTTTTGTTGTTTGTTTTTTAGATAATTTCCACTTTTTTGTGCTGATTTCTGCTTCTTTCAGCCTAACTGGGCAGAAAAACGTTATGTCTACTTTAAGCTTGTTCTAGCTTTTCAGCTATAATTTTAGTATTTGTAGCTGTTTTCTGATAAATTCAAGATTTTTGTGGTAATTTCTGCTACTTTCCGCCTAAGTAACTAGCTTGTTGTACTCCTTTCAGCTTTCTTTCTGCTAGTTTCAGCTGCTATTTAGCTGTTTTGTTTGCTTTTACAGCTAATTACACTTTTTTAAGCTAATTTCAACTTGTTTCACTTCTTTCCAGTAGTTTAAACTTCTTTCATTTTCCGCTCATTCTCAATCAGTTCATCTGGACAATTTCTTTTTAGTAGAAACGTTTCATGTCTGCCTGCCTGGGAGGAGTCGACGAGGGACAAGCCCCCAGAAACCATCTTGGCTACAGCAAACTGGTTGGTCCACTTAAGTTGTTTACTTGGTGGGGTAGCTTCAGTTTGCTTTGGACTGCTCTGACTGACGAAGCCCTCTGGAGTGAGGGTGAAACGTTTCTACTAAAAAGAAATTGTCCAGATGAACTGATTGAGAATGACCGGGTTTGATACCTGGACTATTGAGAATGAACTTTCTGTTCTTTCATTTTCAGCTTTTTTTGTTGTTGTTGCTCATTTCAGCTTTTTAGATACCATCATTTCTTAATTTTTGTGCTAATTTCGGCTTAAACCCAATTCAGCAAATATGTGTTCTTTTCACTTTTTCTGCTCACTTATACTTGTTCTTCCCTTTCAGCTTCAGCATGTTTTTAGCTCATTTCAGCTGTTTTTCCACAAGTTCTTGAGCAACAAGCATTTTTGCAGGAAATACATTTTCTCTAGTTTATATTTACAAACAGATGATTGTATTTTTTGGAGCATGTTGATTTTGCCTCGCAAATTTAAAAATCTCACTCTTCTCTCAAAAACCTGGAGCAGGATGTATCTGGTTAAAACCAGACCTGGATGAGAAATGAGGATTACCTTTGCATGACACTTTGCTACTGAATGCAAACAGGTTTAAGAAGGTTTTCTGCTAGCAAAGGACACAGTAGCTGAGATAATTGGAAATTATTAAACAACGGTGCACAAATGATATACTGTATTTTATCAAATGAAATTGCTGAAGTTCTATGATTTGGTAGATTATAATATTTTGTCAGTTATGTATAGAGCTCAGATTAATGCACTGCCTTCAAATATTCAAATGTATTTTATTAAAAGATTAAGTTGTTACAATCTTAAGGGGACAGATATGTTTGTGAAACCTCAGTTTAGAACTAGTTTAAAGGGAAGATCTACCATAATTCAGGGAGTTGTGTTGTGGAATGACTTGGAGACAGATGTTAAAGAAGCTAAATCAATGTTAGTATTCAAAAGAATGGTCAAGGTCAAATTGTTGAAAAATATATATGAATGGAGTTTAATGAGAATTGTATGAGAATTGGGAAGTTAAATGAGTTGTTCATTTTGTTTTGGTATTTAAAGAAAATGTTTGTTTGAATTGTTTATTAGAGAATAAGGGGCAGATATAATAAGATTATTCATCTACCACCTTTCATTTTATATTCTTTTTCTTTTTCTTATTACATATGTTAATTGTTTTGTATTTTATTATAGAACGAATAAATAAATAAATAATAAAACATATATTTTATGGCATAAAAGGCCATTAAAAGTGTTGAGCATCATATCTGAAATATGAACAAAACTCAGATAAGACACAAAACACAATGTGCATGTAAATCCGCTGATTGTCTGGTCACGTTTAATTTAAAGTTGGGGGTGAAATGTGCACGGCGTGCGGGGAATAAAATAAATTTCTTGTGATTTGTTGCTGTACCTTTGAGGAGTGCTTACCCAGCTTGGCATCGATTTTCCTTTCCTCTCCAAAAGGCCAGCGGTATTGCCTTTAAATATTTACAGTATTTAACCTAAACTTGTGTCGTGCCGCCACTCACTCCCACTCATTCTGTAAACTGTCTGTGCGAAATAAGAAGTGACGTCTAAAATTATCTGCTGGAAATGGGAAAAAAAAAATAAAAATCTATAAAGAGAAGGAGCAGAAGGTAAAAAAAAACTCAAGTGCGGCGTCGTTTGAGCACAACAAATCCATCAGGACGGACGGAACTAAGAGGAGATAAGGTCAAGGCTGCACTTAACCTCACAATAGCTGTGTTCCATTGCATTAACCTGCTAGCTAACCTATTGAAACGTATCACAAGTGCACAACAATGCTCTAATGGAGCTTAATGAAACTTCACACGTTTGCAACGGTTTTACAATATGCTTTTCCGCTGGATGTTGTAGTGCTCCACAGAACAGACAGGGAGAGCAGAAAGGGGTCGAAGGCAGGGAGACTGGAATAATTTGTCTCTAATACATCAGCTTAGTCAACGGTAGAAAGCCCACTCGAGGCCGTTTCCACCCACTGCAGCTCCCACTAATAATACCCCACTGATTGCATTACGAAATTTATCATTTTTAATTATCCAGCCCTGCACACGGACGCAGCCAGCGCAGTGGGCAGGCTGCGCTGGGCCATCCGGTGTCGTTATCTTCCATTATTCTTACACTTTCTCATACATCACCGCATTGTTTACCATTATGCATCCCACGATGGGCTTAACTGGGCTGCAGCTTCTCGCAGAAATAATGTCAGACCTGCCTCGTAAATGTGAACCCAAATCTGCTCGTGAGCCAAATTGGTTACAGGAGGTGCACGCACTTCAAAGAGTACTGTGTGTGTGTGTGTGTGAGGTGGGGCTGTCAGGAAGGTAGACGGTAAGTAAGTGTCTGCATCCCCTGCTGCATACTGAAGAGGTGACAGGTGTGGTGGGGCGGCGTGGGGGAGATTGAGAGGTAGATGAGGAGTGAGAGGTAGTGATTTTTCTGTCCGGAACCAAAAGCTGATCAGAACCCCGAGGACCTGGAGAAGGGAAGCTGGAGAAGATGATGGAGGGAGCGGAGGAGAAAACCGAGGGGGGAGTCAGAGTGGTGCTGGGAAGGGGAGGGGGGTGGGTGATTAGTGGTGCTGTGCAATACAGCAAAGCGTCGTATCGATCCAGACCCAAGTAAACACTGGGTCAGTACCACCGAGATCAGCCTGATCCGATACCCGTCCACTATAAAAGCAGCCGATACAGTTTCATGTAGGTGTCGTGTTTTATCATCAGCCCAGTAAATGTAAATATGACGGTTAAATTACTGATACCCAAGGGATGCATTTAAGCTAAGTCAATAATAATAATATTAATAATGATATTAATAATAACAATATTTATTTTTCTTCTTGCGGCTGCTCCATGATTTAGGGGTTGACACAGCGAACTAAGTCGCACGAAGACTTGGTAATTACAATAACAATAATAATAATAATATAGATATTTTTTTTATGTGGTGTGAATGCTGAAGCTGAAAGACTGGTGAAATGTGATAAAGAAGGTTAAGGTAAAACAAGCGGAACACAAGCTAAAAGGGGCAAAATAAGTAACAAAATGCTAGCTCAAACTGCATGAAGCCAAAAATACCGTATTTTTCGGAGTATAGGTCGCACCTACGTTTAGCTCTGCTGCAAATGTCTGCCACAGGAGCGCACAGCAAGGCTTTTAAGAAGATTAACACTTATAAACAATTATTCGTTTGATAAAAATTATAGCAAATGTGTGTCTGAGCTAAACTTTTCCCTAATAAATGAACGTAATTGTGAAATGAGCTGGATTTTAAAATTTGTTTCGCCGAAAGTGATAAAAAGCCATATATAGGTCACACCTGAGTATAGGTCGCAGGCCATGAAAAAATGATAAAAAGGTGTGACCTATACTCCGAAAAATACAGTAGTTGAAAAAGCATTAGCTAGAAGCTAAAAAAAACCAACAACAAAAAAACTGAAGACTGTGTAACGCTTAATGCTAAACAATTTCATAAAACAGCAAAATGCTAGGTAATAGTAGTAAAATAAAACCACGAAATAGTAAAACAGTAGCTAAAACCTAAATGGATTAAAATGCCAGCTAAAATGAACAAAATACTAGCCAAAAGCTAAAAGTAGCACAATGGCAAACTAGTAGCAAAAAAAGCAGAAATGTTAGCCAAAAGCTAAAAGTAGCTAAACGCTAACTAGCAAACAAAAAAGGCTAGATAGAAGAAAAAGAGAAAAATGTTAGCTAGACGAAGTAAAAGCCTTCAAACGCTGAATCACACAAATATTACTGAATTTACAAAAAATCTGTTGATTCACGTGAATGTTTTAGAGTTTACTTCAGCTTGTGTTTTGTTTTCATTAGAAACAAAATATCAAAACCCGGGGACAACTGAAAGTATTGATCCCATCCCTCCGGTTCGATACTTTGCAATATCAATGATGGTATCGATAATAAATAATTGATGTTAGAATAATCGATCGGTGCACCGCCAACGATTAGCCTACAGATGGATGGATGGATGCTTCCCATGGTCAGCAAGGAAACCAACGGGATGGAGAGGCAGGAGGAGGAGGAGGAGGGGGGGAGACGGGGGACAGGATGAAAAGGAATCTGAATCAGTGAAAGAGAGTGCGGGTGGGAGTAAACTGAAGTGGGAGGCAGTCGGAGGGCGGGGGAGAAGAATGGGTGGTGTGTGTGTGAGAGCTCAGATCGATACCAAGTGCACTCAATTATCATTCCAGTACAGTGCATGTGTGTGTGTGTGTGTGTGTGGGGGGGGGACTCATTCCAGTGAACTTTTTTTTTTAAATGTGAGGCTGCAGGGGTGAAATCTTTTTCCACAACTCCACCTAATGGGGAGTGTAGCAAACACAGGGCTTCGCTCGCCCTCTTCTACTTCCTCACCCACGGCCTTTTGGAGATGTGCAGCGCGAGCCGGGACAAAGATGGCCGATCTGATTTAAAACAACACCCCAAATAATCAGAAAGAGTCAGCAGTGACTCCTAATAAGAGCTATTTGATCAAACAACCACTTATAAGCATACCGTGAAATACCAGAGGGCCCTCTCTCTCTCTGTGTGTGTGTGTGTGTGTGTGTGTGTGGCACAGCTGCAAGAAAGGAATGAAGCTCAGAGGGGGAAATAAATAAAATAAACTATAAAGCAGTGAGGGCTCAGCTAGAATATCTGCTTTTGCTCTGTATTTGTCATTCGAGCAGAGACTTGCAGGATAGTAACTGTAAATGACAGCGTTGTCAAATATCCCAGTGTCCTCTTGGCGGCGAGTTATTTATTCATATATGCGCTGTCACACGCTGCAGGCGCTTGAGAGCAGCTCAAGAAAACCCCGACAATCACACGACAGTAGAAAGGAGAGAAGAAGACAGGGCGAGAAAGAGGTGCTCCGGGGAGACGAGTGAACCTGGTTAAGGCAGGAGGAAGGAGTTGGACCCTCAGTTCAAACCACTGCTGCAGGAAGGCACGTGCTTTAAGGCAAGCCAATGTGTCATATAATACTCAGGCAAAGCGGACACATAAATAAGGCATTCCTTGTTAAAATAAGCATTTCACCTGTCCAGAATTATATTTGTTCTGTCAATAATAGATATTTTAGATACTAACCCTGCACAATGTTAGAAAAGACTTGCAATCATCTTGATTATTATTACAATAATGATGTCAGTTGTGCTCCCTCCATATCATCCAAACCAGAGGTGGGGATCAAGGCCATGGAACTGTTGGAGGAACATAAATGTATGCTATTTATAAAACTGAATAATATACAGGTAGTCCTCGACTTACGACGTTTCGCGGTTACAAACGCCCTCCCATTGAAAAGCATTGTTCCGAGTTACACGGTTTATGCACCTTTACACCAAAAAATACGGTACCGAAACTGAGGGGAGGACAGCGGAAATTTAAAGGAGGGGGAGAGTGTACCTTAGCGGCCACGACAATGGAAAATTACAGGGCGGAGGATTACAGCTGAAAATTACAGGAGACCTAAAGGCAGACCGGAGGCAGAGGAGGTTAGGAGGGGCTAACATGCTAACAGACCTTACTGTAAAACTCTGGACCGCACGTGGAAAAGTACAGGAGACCTTATTGTTTGGACCGGAGGTTTACGAGGCAGAGAGGCTACAGCTGAGCAACGAGCTAACATGCTAACAGGCGGAGGAAGGCTTCACCAGCTCCCAGTAGGTTATTAACTCTTTTTTTCCTTCATTATGGCTCCAAATGTATGTGTTTTTTGATAATTATGTAGGGTACTGTGTTAGGATAGGCTAAGTGCTTGGTAAAATACAGAATTGTACGTATTGTATAAGGTGCAGTTTGGACGTATTTTCCGACTTACGACAAAATTCGACTTGCGACGTCACGTAACGGAACTCGTTCGTAAGTAGAGGACTACCAGTATAGGACGTACTATTTTTCTAAGACGATTAACGCCTTTTTTTCCTTTTATTAATGTCAATAAATGTAATTACTTTTGTAATCTTTGTAATTCTCGTGTAAATGGGGGAAACGATCCACTATTACATACTTTTGCCATTCACAAATATGTAATATTGGGTCATTTTCCTCAATAAATAAATGACCAAGTACAATATTGCTGTCTCATTTGTTTAACTGGGCTCTCTTTATCTACTTTTAGGACTTTTGTGAAAATCAGATGATCTTTTAGTTCATATTTATGCAGAAATATAGAAAATTCTTAACCGTTCACAAACATTTAAGCACCACTGTAGGATTTAAAAAAAAAATTGTGTTGGATTTCGTAGATCGAAATGAGTATCTTTACTCATGTACAGTAAGTAGTCCCTCGATAATTCGCATTTCGTTTAACGTGGACTCTCTCTATTGCAGTTTTTCAAAATAAGATTGGACATGACACACAATTGGCTGATTGATGGACGAGCCGTGCGATCGGCATGAATTTTTTATTTAAAATGAATTACTTTAACTTACTGAGCACCTACTGCACCTTTGTGCAGTTCGCACTGCACGATAAACTTCCTGCTACAGCTGAACAGCTGTTCTCTGTGCAGAGCGGAGAAGTGGGCGTGGCCAAGAGCGCTTGCAGGTGGCTGAGAGCAGCGGAGGCAGGGAGCTGAACTCATGACATGCTGTGCTCTTTTAGAGCGTTTATATATATAAATACTAAAACAAACTACTACTTAGTACTTGCACTACTATTCCTACGTGGCGGTTTTTCACTTATCGCGCGGCTTCAGGGTACGGATCAACGGCGAAAAAAGAGGGACTACTGTAATGCCAAATTCATCGATATGTATATAAATGGATTATAAAATAAAATTCCTGTGAACTAGAATGAAGTTTTTGGGATTGGCGTTATTTTAAAATGGCAGAAAACCACTTTAATTTAGGCTCTCCTTAGACTAGCTCGTCAATCAGTCAGAATTAAACTCTTTGTTCAGACAGAGGCTGTTCAAAGAGCTGTACATGACAGGTAGATGTTCTTTTCACAAATTTTTCCTTAAAAAAAAACTGAAGTACTCCTTAAAACTTTTGTGTAATATAAAAAATACATGAATGTAATTTATAAAAAGCACGAATGCTATCACTGACATCTAAACATATGTAATTAAAACGATTTGATTATATAATACAACAGCTTGCCAAACTACATGCCTCGGCCTACCTGCAGCTCATTGACAAACTGTCACACTTTGATTCCTCGTCTCAGATTTTATTTCAAAGCTTTAGTTTTAATTGAGAGAAACACCTTGGACTCAAATCCCCCAACTTCCTCCCCCTTCTGTCCCTTTTCTCCTCTCATCACGAGGCTTCCATTCGATTACAATACAACCCTGCAGCCCACGCATCACCGCCGAGTGATCAAACACAACTTGCCCTGGTGGCTTGTTTTCACAAAAAGCATACAAACTACAAAAAACACAAAAAATAAATAAACGTATGATTAATCCACCTCTTGAGGCGATTGCACTCCCACGAGGAGCAGAAAGGGACAAAAATTTCTAAATCGCCGGCGCGCCGCGGCGCAAAAAGCACTGATAACAGCCCGAACCATAACAGGCCCAGAGATTTTTATTCGTCTCCCAGTGAGCAAAATCAGCAGCTCTAGTGTGCGTCCCCACTGTGAGCAGATCGCAGCCTTGTCCAGGCCGCAGCGTAACCCCGCCTCGGCCACTTCACAGTTTGATTTGATTTTGCCCCTCGGCCGTTTACTGGAACTGCCGTGTTTGCCCCCCCAGGATGGAGAGGTGGGACGGCTTTAAAGCAACGCTGAGACAAACATGACGATCGTGAACAGCTTGAACACTGTTATTAGAGCTGGAGGGGGCTAAGTTTAAATGGCATGTTATTTTGTTGTTGATATGTTGTTGGAAGGAGGAGTCGAGCTGAGTCGGAGGCACGTTGGAGCCGCCTCAACTGGCACTGGTGGGGGGAATGCGATTATGAAGCTGTGATGTTGTGCACTGTCATGTACGGAAGGGTATTGCTGTCATCCATGAAATTTTTTTTTGAGCTTATGTAGTAATAACGTGATACGTATGTAGTAATAATGTGATAATATGTAGTAATAACGTGATGATATGTAGTAATAACGTGATATTATGTAGTGATAATGTGATAATATGTAGTAATAACGTGATAATATGTAGTAATAACGTGATATGTATGTAGTAATAACGTGATATTATGTAGTAATAACGTGATAATATGTAGTAATAACGTGATACGTATGTAGTAATAACGTGATAATATGTACTGTAGTAGTAACATGATATGTAGTAATAACGTGATAAAATGTAGTAATAACGTGATACGTATGTAGTAATAACGTGATAATATGTAGTAATAACGTGATAATATGTAGTAATAACGTGATACGTATGTAGTAATAACGTGATAATATGCAGTAAAAACGTGATAATATGTAGTAATAACGTGATACGTATGTAGTAATAACGGGATAATATGCAGTAAAAACGTGATATGTAGTAAAAACGTGATATATGTAGTAATAGGGTTATACGTATGTAGTAAAAACGTGATAATATGTAGTAATAATGTGATAATATGTAGTAATAACGTGATAATATGTAGTAATAATGTGATAATATGTAGTAATAACGTGATAATATGTAGTAATAACGTGATATGTATGTAGTAATAACGGGATAATATGCAGTAAAAACGTGATATGTAGTAAAAACGTGATATATGTAGTAATAGGGTTATACGTATGTAGTAAAAACGTGATAATATGTAGTAAAAACGTGATAATATGTAGTAATAATGTGATAATATGTAGTAATAACGTGATAATATGTAGTAATAACGTGATATGTATGTAGTAATAACGTGATAATACGGATGACAGCAATACCCTTCCGTAGTCATGTTAGACGTGTACTATACTGTGAAGCTGCTTCTGAAGAGACGTCAGGGTTCTCGGTCCCAAATCCTCCGGACAGTCGCTGAACGTTTTACTGTAATCTCTCTCCAGAAGAGACGCCGTCGTATCGTTGACGATGATGACAGCAAATTTATCTGTTGCATTTGTTGTTGACTGG
>JBBPBX010016112.1:18100-28664 GCA_038048925.1 Garcialebias charrua | reverse complement strand
AGGGAGGGAGGAAGGTTAAGAGGAGAAGAGGAGGGAACTTGCCTGTCTCTGCTGTGATCCCTCTTTCTTTTTCTTGCCATGTTTGCTGAAGGGGACAAAAGAAAGACAAAGTCAGGATGTCGAATCCATCTCTCCCTCCAGTGGTCGCAGGGCAGCACTGCCTGCTAGCTGTCATAAAGAGAGCGTCACCTTCATCTACTGGTGTGTCTCAAACACAGCCCCAAGGGGCCAGACGTGTTCGGATTAGAGAAAGTACGAGAGCATGATGATGGATCCACCAGATTATCCACCGAGCTGCCGTTACGTCAACACCTTTATTTTATTTTTTTTAAAAGACTAAACTCAAACGAGAGATCGTCGTCTCTTCCCAGTTCAAATCTAAACCCAACTGACGGGAGAGAAATCTAGGCCAGCTTGGCCACGCAGGTGTCGGTGCCAGGAATGGGCTCCGGCTTCAGCTCCAGCCCCTGACAGAGACCCCCCAGGCCGGGCACTGACCTGACGTTCAGGCTGAAGACACGGCGAGCCACCAGGAACCTCATCAGGTAGTAGATGACCACGACCAGCACCAGCAGGCCCAGCACCACACCGATGATCGCTCCCGTGATCACACCTGCCTGGATGGGCACTTTTGGAGCAAGAAAGGGAGGGTGTGGGGGTGCAAAAGCAAAAAAAAAAAAGAGATCTTAAGTGAAAAACGTGGATTGCATGCTATGAAGAAAGTAAAACCAGAACGTTTGCCGTCTGACAATAAAACATAACGGATCAGAGCAGGAGGGATTAGACTGGAGTGAAGAACCCCCACCCCTCACATTTCTCAAACACCAGCAGGCGGACGCTGGAGGGACGCCCCACAATGTCCGGGGGGTTCTTGGCGTCGCAGGTGAAGGTGCCGTTGTCGCTGAAGTCCAGGTTTTTGATCAGGATGGAGCCGTCGCGGCGACTCGGGTTGCCCACAAACTCCACCCGGTCCCTGAAGGGGCCCTTGTTGTCGACGTAGGCCTCACCGCCGGTGTAGTGGAAAATCTGCAAGGGACAGAGGAGGAGGTAAATGGACTGTAAATGGATTTTACTTACATAGCACCTTTCTATCTTATGGAGATACTCAAAGCGTTTTACACTACAATCTGTGCCTCATTTATTCATTCATACAGCAATATGCAAGATCTCTATGAAGCTAATTCATTCAACCTTTATTTATGCAGGTTAATCCCATTGAGCCTCGAGGACTCATTTACAAGAGAGACCTGGAGAATTGAAATAATTGAACAAATCATTCTAAAAGAGACTGATCAGTACTTTATCACATTCACACACCGATGGGACACACATTGGAGGGGTTCAGTGTCTTGCCCAGGAACACTTCAGCATGTGACCTGTTCTGTTCACATGAAAAACATGCAGGAGATTGATGTGAAGAATCATTTTGAGGTGATAATTTAAAACTGTAAATAAAAGGATTAGGGATGCACAATATTATCAGCATGTATCTGTATCGTCTGATATTAGTGTTAAAGTTCAGTATCGGTCATTCCATCAAAATAACTCTCCGATATAAAAGGCACTGTTTTTGTATGACAACCCAGTGACAAGGATGCCTGCAGCGCCAGCACAACGTGATGACGTCACGCGCGCCTACCTGATTTCACAGCAGAGAGGAAGAAGTCAAAATGTCGGCTGTGTGAAAAAAAAATTTTTGTTGAGGATGTCGGATTCAAAAGATTAGTGGACTACGTTGAGTCTCGCTACATCGTCCCCAGTCAGAGATGATTTTCCGACGTAGCCTTACCAGAGTTACAAGCCGTCATTTCCGACGTCACTGAGAAGCTAATAGCCGATAGCACGACTTGTTGGGTGAGTTTTACCACAGACATTTGGACGTCGTGTTAGCCCCGTTAGCATGATTAGTCTTACGACGCAATGGATAGACAAAAACTTTGAAGTTAAAAAGTCTATCCTTCATGCACAGGAGTGCAGAGGATCCACACTGCAGCTAGGAACCTGGAACAACCTGCACGACTGAGACAGCATCGCATGTGACTAATGCTAATAAATAACATTTAACACTTTCATTTAATATAAGTTAAAGTGCTATGCATATCATATGGCCGTTACTGAATATATGTCACAAGCTCTTACAGCTGTTACACAATTTATGTAGCAAATAAGCCTAAATAAGCGGCTATGTTCTGATAAAGGAAATTAAATTAAAAATATCGGAATCGGTTATCGGCCCAATAAGTTTTAACATATCGGCATATCGGATATCGACCAAAAATCCAATATCGTGCATCCCTAAAAAGGATAGAATTTCCTGAAGAACTGCATATTACCTGCCCCTTTTTATGCCAGAACGTTTAGACTCATCTTCTATTGGAAATAAAACTATGTGCAATCTCACTCGATGTCACATTTGACCTCTGACAGCTTGGAGGATATGTTGGTAATGACCGTCAGCTACTACCACACCAAATTTTGGCTCAAAATCTCCAAAACTGGCTGAGGTGAAGCCATTTTTCTGTTGGCTGCAGTGGCCATCTCCAGTTAGGCGGATGTGCATCCAAATGAGTACTTTTCTGAAAGCTATATTAAAGTTCTTTCAGTTGTTGATATATTTTGCTGACAAAACAGTCAAATGAGTGCACGTACAAAGACACAAGCAAAAACATTATCGCTTTGCCTTCACGTTCAACAGGAGCGGGCGTAATGCAGAATAGTATGGTCGCTCAACCACATCAACGCGTTGACACGCAGACAATTTGCAGGTACAATAAAATTTTGAGACAAACTCTTTAAAACTCTTGATACCAGTTGATTTCTGATGGAAAACAACTCAAACGTTTATTAATTAACCCCAATTAAAACAATGCCCAGTCCCACATCAGGCAATCCAATACAACCTCCATCACTAAGATTTTATTTTGACTTGGTGCATATGAATCAATAAACATCCTGATTCAATTATTTGTTTAAACGTTCCTATTGATTTCAGGTAAAGCTTTAATGAAGAGTCAGGTTTGGTGGGGCCGAGGTCTCAAATGATGAAAGCAGCAGACCTTTCTTTTAATGCAACTGTACACTTTCACTTAGTTAAATGTTAAGACATTTATTTTCATTACCACACTACAACTACTGTTTCATCTAGGTTTTAAATAAATGCAGATGGTATAAGTTACTATAAACAACCACAACGCCAAAACATTCGGGGACGTTGGGCAAAATGTAAATAAAAAAGAGATGCGATGATTTGAAAATCTCATAAACGCATATTTTATTCATCTTTATGGAACAGTAAACATATCTAATGTTTAAAGCAAGACTTTGTACCATTTTTAAAAGGACTTTTCAATGTCATAGCAGCAACACGTCTTCAAAAAGTTCAGACGGCGGCAATAATAAGGAAAGTTAGTGAAACAATTATGAAACAACTGGAAAAATATTTTGCAGCTAATTAGGTTAATTGGCAGTGAGTTTGAGAGACTTAATATCTCATCATCTACAGTTTATTAAATATTCCAAAGACTTGAAGAATCCAGAATCTCTTAGCTCAAAGGACAAGGCTTTGGATCTTTGTCACCTTCAGACACTCAGGCCGTTACGAACTGGTCTGGTTCTGTTCTGGACATCCCTGCCTGGGCTCAGGAACACTTCCACAAATCACCGTCTGTAAACACAGTTCACCGTGATGTCCAAAAACTGCCGCCGAGCTTTTAATTAACCAGGAAAATCCAACCGAGATCAATTAAGTCTTTTTCAAAGAGGCCCTGGCTTGAAGACGGCCTGAACATGCATGTTTTTGGACCATAACATACCATACCAATTTTATTTATAGAGCACTTAAAACAGCGACAAGGCCAACCAAAGTACACTCCATCGTGACTACAAACAGCCACATGTACCGTATTTTCCGCTCTATAAGTCACATTGTCCAATTATTGGCAATAAATTGGAAAAATCCATAAACGTGTCGCACCGCTCTATAAGTCGCATCTATTATGCGTCACCGCTGACGCGTCACGTATGTTACGTGTCACCGCTGACAACCCGAAATGTGGACCGGTGGTTAGCTCTGATGCAAATGGCTGCCACATGGAAGGACTTTAACAAGATTAACACGGCAAAAACAATTGTTTGTTTGCTGAAAATTATAGCAAAGATGTGTCTTAGCTGAACTTTTCCTTAATAAATTAACGTAATTGTCAAATCAGCTGGATTTAAAAAGTAGTTTCGCTATGTGCACCCGCACAGGTGGGACCGCAGCATTTTCTTTAAAATTTAGCAAGATAAACACTTAAAAATATATATTTGTTAGCTGACATTATAGCAAAAGTGTTTCTGAGCTTAACCGTTCCTTAATAAATTCACGTAATGGTCAAATCTGCTGGATTTAAATTGTTTCGCTTTGACGTCTTCCAAACAGTCGCGTGCGCTGCGAAAATAAATTATAAATAAATCAAATTTTAGCTCAAACATCTCATACAGCTATTAGTTTGTAAATGTCCACCCAGTAATTACTTTCTGTAAGGTTGATCAAAATCTGTCCTGTAGTTCATGAGTTATTTAGATAAATAGTACCCATTTACAGTAAATATGGAGCTATAAGCTAACACCTTTACGAAGCTAAAACATCAAATTTTAGCACAAATGTCTCATAAAGCTAACAGTTTGTAAATGTCCATCTAGTGATTACGTTCTGTAAGTTTGATCAAAATCTGTCCTGTAGTTCATGAGTTATTTAGATAACAAACACAGCTAACAGTAGTTACCTCCAGAGCAGGAGGCTGCCGTCGGACACATGAGGTGGGAACGGTCGGTGCACCCTAGCGGACAAAAGTGGTACTGCACCATTTTTGCCAAAATGAAAAACGGTCATATCTGAGCCAAAAATTGGTCTAAAAATATGGGAAAAAATCCATAAACATGTTGCACTGCTCAATAAGTCGCAGGACATGCAAATTAGGCAAAAAGGTGCGACTTAAAGAGCGGAAAATACGGTAAACACCAGTAATGCCAGCATCTTTACTGGAGCAAAGCCCCATTCAAATGGAGCGAGAGAGTAGAAACTGTTCTGCGATCAAAGGTTCAAAATTTGGAATTATTCTTGGAAACCACAGACAACCTTTCCTCCATACTGCACCACCAGTGCACGGTTCAAACGCATGCCTCTCCGATGATATGGGGGTGCATTAGTGCCTTGAGAATGGGCAGCTTACACATCTGGAAAGGCACCACCAATGCAGAAAAGTATATACAGGTGTTAGAACAATGAAGATGTTGTTTTCAGGGAAGACTGCAGCAAAACAAGGCTAAACCAAATATCACATCCATTACAACAACATGGCTTCTTAGAGAAAAGGTCTTGGTGATGAACTGGTCTGCCTGCAGTCCAGACATCTCCCCAATTGAAAGGATTTAGTGTAAATATCCTCCATCAGACCCGAATGGAACAACATTCTCCTCCAAAACCTCCATCAGCTGGTCTCCTCTGTTTTTCTGACTGTTAAAAGAAAAGTGGACGGTTCACAGAGGGAGGCCCCGCCCCAAAGGTGTTGAGATCTGTTGCTTCCCTCAAATTCTAAATTACCGGTACATTTTTTTTCTCCTAAAACTTAGTAGAGTTTTTTTAGTTTATGCCCCATGTTTGATCAACTGTGAACATTATACGAGTTATGAGATGTGCAAAATCATTGCATCTAGCTTTTTTCTTTCCGTTTTGTCATTTTGCACACAATCAGAAACACTTTTTTTTTGTGTATGAAAGTTGTTTTGACGTTGCTTTAAATGAACCCAGTGTTTGCTCAGTAGCTGAGTTTAGTGTGGACGGCATAATAGACGCTACAGTTTTACTCTCCAAGCTCCTTGAAGTGGTTCATTTCTACAAGCGTACAAGGATCAAACATCTCCTGGAAGGTTCATAAACTGAAAACAGGTTTGGAAATTAGATTTAGATTTGCTCCCCTCTCCTGTTACTCCAACCTTTCAAAGTTACCTGATGCCGCTGCAATTCTGCACAATTATGTCAGTGGTTTTCTCACAATAAATGAGTTTATTTTTAACTTCTAACCTTAGCAAATTGATTTTTTTAAACATTACAATTTGTTTACTCATTTTGATGCCACCCCTTCACGTCAGAAATCCAATATGTCCCTTCAAAAAAAAGAAGGCCAGTCAGACTAAAGCAGCATGAAAACAGACAGATGATGAAACTCTGTCCAGGCAGGGACAGAAATGAGCGACTGAAGATAAGCAGGAAAAGAAAAGTCTGGTTTCAAAGTTAGGGCACTGCAGGGGCGACGGATGAGAGAGAGAGGAGGACATAATGAGATGGGGGAGACGGAGGGCTGGGGAGGAAGAGATTAGGTGAGGTGGACGGAGGGAGGCACAGTCAGGATGGGGAGATAGAGAGATTAGAGAGATGTCCAGGCGATAAGAGCAGGGGGAGTGAAATTAAAGAGCAGGAGGCTGCAGGAGCAAAGACACAAAGTTTCTTCAGGTAATGGATCAATAGGAACTTGGATTTCTTTTGAACAACTTGGGCTCGTTCTACCTAACGTTTTAAATCTGGCAGCTTTGTTTAAAATCACACTCTAAAGTCCTTTCTGCATTAAATTATACCACCTCAGTAAACCTGTGTTCGTCTTTGTGCCTGGCAGTGGCGAGATTTCCACACAAAAACTTTGGCCTCAAGTGGGAAAACGAAACTCCGGACACCGATTGATGGGGTGCCGTTTGTGAAGTTACACAGTCAAAAATTAACAGCAATATTTTGGTGTATTTAGCCTTTAATAAGAATTTTATTTTTAACCAAACTCAGATTTTCACCATGTTATTCAATACTATACATTTATAAATGTCATAATCCCAAACTAAATATTTAATTTACAAGCTATAATCCCAAACTAAATATTTAATTTACAAGCTAAATATTTAGTTTTCTAACTAAATACTTAACTTGCAGGTTAAATATTTAGTTAGTAAACTAAATATTTAGGTCAAGAAAGTTCATTCTCAATAGTCCAGGTATCAAATCCGCTCATTCTCAATCAGTTCATCTGGACAGTTTCTTTGTCTGCCTGCCTGGGAGGAGTCGACGAGGGAAAGCCCCCAGAAACCATCTTGGCTACAGCAAACTGGTTGGTCCACTTAAGTTGTTTACTTGGTGGGGTAACTTCAGTGTGCTTGGGACTACTTTGACTGACGAAGCCCTCTGGAGTGAGGGTGAAACGTTTCTACTAAAAAGAAACTGTCCAGATGAACTGATTGAGAATGAGCGGATAAATATTTAGGTGTAAATTAAATATTTAATTTCCAAGCTAAATATTTATTTTCAAAATTAAACATTTAATTTCCAAACTAAATATTTATTGCCCAAGCTAAATATTTAATTTCCAGACTAAACATTTAATTTCTAAGCTAAACAATTAATTCCTACACAAAACATTTAATTTGTTAACTAAATATTTAACTCTCACCTAAATATTTAACTTGTAATCTAAACATTTAGCTTGCAAGTGAAATATTTAGGTGAGTTAAATATTATTTAGCAAATAAAACATGTGCTGGTGAAGATTCTCAGTCGTCCAGGACATGATAAAATCAAAAAAGGCGTTCAATACAGAACAACTGGACTTTATTAAATAAAACATGTATTTTGGAAATTAAATGTTTAGCTTAGAAATTAAATGTTTAGTTTGGAAATGGAATATTTATCCATCCATCCATCCATCTATTTTCTTCCGCTTATCCGGGGTCGGGTCGCGGGGGTAGCAGCCTAAGTAGGGAGGCCCAGACTTCCCTCTCCCCAGCCACTTGGAGCAGCTCCTCTGGGGGAATCCCAAGGCGTTCCCAGGCCAGCCGAGAAACATAGTCCCTCCAGCGTGTCCTGGGTCTTCCTCTGGGTCTCCTCCCGGTGGGACATGCCCGGAACACCTCACCAGGGAGGCGTCCAGGAGGCATCCTAACCAGATGCCCGAGCCACCTCAACTGGCTCCTCTCGATGTGGAGAAGCAGCGGCTCTACTCCGAGTCCCTCCCGGATGACTGAGCTTCTCACCCTATCTCTAAGGGAGAGTCCAGACACCCTGCGGAGAAAACTCATTTCAGCCGCTTGTATCCGAGATCTCGTTCTTTCGGTCACAACCCAAAGCTCATGACCATAGATGAGGGTGGGAACGTAGATCGATCGGTAAATTGAGAGCTTTGCCTTTTGACTCAGCTCTCTCTTCACCACGACAGACCGGTACAGCGCCCGCTTCACTGCGGATGCTGCACCTATCCGCCTATCGATCTCACGCTCCAGTTTTCCCTCATTCGTGAACAAGACCCCGAGATACTTAAACTCCTCCACTTGGGGCAGGACCTCCTCCCCGACCCGGAGAGGGCATGCTACCCTTTTCCGGCTCAAGACCATGGCCTCGGATTTGGAGGAACTGATCCTCATCCCGGCCGCATCACACTCGGCTGCAAACCGCTCCAGCGAAAGCTGTAGATCACGAGCTGATGAAGCCAATAGGACCACATCATCTGCAAAAAACAGAGAAGTGATTCTAAGGTCACCAAAACGGATCCTCTTAACACCTTGGCTGCGCCTAGAAATTCTGTCCATAAAAGTTATGAACAGAATCTGTGTATTTATTTTACACCTAAATATTTAGTTTACTAACTACATACAGTATTTAACTTGCAAGTTAAGTATTTAGTTTGTAAATTAAATATTTAATTTGTAAATTAAGTATTTAGTTTACCAACTAAATAATTAACTTGCAAGTTAAGTATTTAGTTTGTAAACTAAATATTTAGCTTGTAAATGTAATATTTAGTCTACTAACTAAATATTTAACTTGCAAGTTAAGTATTTAGTTTGTAAACTAAATATTTAGCTTGTAAATTGAATATTTAGTCTACTAACTAAATATTTAACTAGCAAGTTAAGTATTTAGTTTGTAAACTAAATATTTAGCTTGTAAATTTAATATTTAGTCTACTAACTAAATATTTAACTTGCAAGTTGAGTATTTAGTTTGTAATCTAAATACTTAGCTTGTAAATTGAATATTTAGTTTACTAACTAAATATTTAACTCGCAAGTTAAGTATTTAGTTTGTAAACTAAATATGTAGCTTGTAAATTGAATATTTAGTTTCCTAACTAAATATTTAACTTGCAAGTTAAGTATTTAGTTTGTAAGCTAAATATTTAGCTTGTAAATTGAATATTTAGTTTACCAAGTAATTTTTAAACTTGCAAGTTAAGTATTTAGTTTGTAAACTAAATATTTAGCTTGTAAATTGAATATTTAGTTTGCTAACTAAATATTTATCTTGCAATTTAAGTATTTAGCTTGTAAACTAAATATTTAGCTTGTAAATTGAATATTTAATTTTCTTACTAAATATTTAACTTGCAAGTTAAGTATTTAGTTTGTATACTAAATATTTAACTTGTAAATTAAATATTTAGTTTGGAACTATGACATTTATAAATGTATGAATAACATGGTGGAAATATGACTGTTAATTTATTTATTTATTTATTTATTTTTATTCTTATGAAAGACTAAATAAACCAAAATATTGCTGTTAATTTTTGACTGTGTAACTTCACAAATGGCACCCCATGCCAATTTGGGCGAAAAAGGAGAAAACGGGAGAGGAAGCTTTCTGTGAGGGGGTTTCAGCTGATAAACGCTCCATGTCACAAACTGTTTCCGTCTATGTGAGCAGTGGGCTTCTGGACGTGTGGCGTGCAGTGATTTATCAGAGCTCCTTTAATGAAACAGCTGCAGTTGGAGGAAGAAGAAGAAAAAAAACGCTGATGAAGGCAGCCAGAGTGAAACAAGCGTCAACGCTTTTCAGGAAGTAAAAGTTCAAAAACTCTTTACAGAGTGAGAGAACACAGCAAGTTGTGTGTGCGAGACGGTTACTTACTGAGATGCTGTCCCGGGAGCCGTCGGGCCTGTACGACCAGGAGAAGGTGACGTCATCAGAGATCCAGCGCCAGGAGAAGAAGGAGCAGGAGAGCCTCATGTCGGAGCCCACCAGGGCGTGGCGCTCCCAGCCGGTGTAAATAGTGATGGCCTGGGACTGCTCCGGCACTGGGAGACACGAATCAGGTCCAAACGTTTTACATCCACATCACATTCCGCTCCATAATCCAAACACACGTCGTCAGAGTTTAATGCCCGTCAGCAAACACACACGAGCGTTTGCAGAGCGGCCTAAATGAGCGGGCAGAACCTGTTTGAACAGTTCTGATGGTGTGCACGTGCACCGATCCTCAGACTGCTGCAGTTTCTGCTCATTTTTTAATCCCCACTAAAACTGACGCTCAACAACATTCATTCATGCGCTCCATTTAAATCTATAACGTAAATCCCAAATAATTACGTGTGCATGCAGATAGACTGCCTGGACGTTTAGTGGTGTCAAAGCCAGCATTGATTTGCTCGCATGCTCGGTACAGGTCCTCGACTTACGACGGCCTCGACTTACAACGTTTCGGGGTTACAACACGCATCTCCCATTAAAAATAAATAAATATACAGTACATATATATATATATATATA